>SJYC01034616.1:0-101572 GCA_006408675.1 Madoqua kirkii
GGGCCTCACAATTAATATTCAGGGTTGATTTCCTTTAGGACTGACTGGTTTGATCTCCTTGCAGTTCAAGAGACTTTCAAGAATCTTCTCTAGCACCACAGTTTGAAAGTGTTAATTCTTTGGCACTCAGCCTTTTTACAGTCCAACTCTTGCATCCATACATGACTACAGGAAAAACCATCTATTTGACTATGTTGACCTTTGTCAGCAAAGTAATGTCTTTGCTTTTGATATACTGTTTTCCTACTATTCTTTTAAAAACACTTGCTTAGCATTTTCAACAGAACGTATAATTTATTATGACAATCATTATTTATTTTCCGCCTCTTCTGCTGAAATCTAAGCTCCATGAAGACATGGACTTTTGTTTTCTTTACTGATGTTGTCCAAACACCTATATAGCATCTAATACATAGTGATACTCAGTCAATATTTGTTGAATCATTTCATCTTGGTTTTTACTGTATGTAATTAGGGTACAAAGTTGTTTTCAAAGTCGTGTGTCCTTTTTCCTACGTTTAAGAACCAAATTCCTTGATCTTACATGCCAAGCTTGTATCATTTAATATCAACTGAGACCACAAACAACAATTACCCTAAGCCTATGAGAGAAAGATGTGATGATGTCATGCCCCATAAAGAAAAGTCTGCTGGGGATATAATGGGATTAGTGAATAATTTGATCATTTTAAGCATATAAATTATTTTATATTCTCTAAATGAATTCTTTCAATAACCTTGTCATTGAGGCAAAAAAAAAAAAAAAGATTTCCTTTTACTCATGTTCTGAGAAGGAAATAGCTGCCAAAAGAGATTAGATTAAATGACTTTTCTAACAGGACCTAGACAGTCATAGTAGATGTGAGACTGGAGTAGGGTTTACCTCACTCCTGGACCGGTGATATTTTTAGCATATGCACTTAACTCTCGTTGCACAGGTTAAGGCAAAATGCCTGAGAGAATTAAGAAGTGCCTACTTGAAGATTCTCAACTGTTAAAAAAATCATACTGTTCAGTCATTTCACACAGAGTCGTAAAAGGGCAGCACAGCTCTCCTTTTCTAAAATTCTATATCTTGAATCCTTGCATGGCTACCTTGAGAAAAAACCTCTGCCCAGTACTTTGAACTCATCACTCATCTCGTAATAAACTTTTGATTTTTTTTTCTCTAAAGAATAAATGCTACCCTCAGTAAAAGTTATGTACTTTTAAGATTTGCTCTTAATGCGGGGTGGCTCTGACATTTCTCACCCCATTGATCAGCAGAATGATTCGCTCATTATGCCTGTATCACACCACTGATTGTCAGAGGGGATTGGACTCATTTTTCCTTCAGGGGTTCTGTCCAAGAGGATGACTTTGATAAACGGAGATGACTGCTCTTCACCCCATGACGTCTCAGTAGCTAGGACGTCTTAAAAATGTGCATTTAAAATGTAATGATAGTAATTGCTGGCAGCACACTGTCTTAGTATGTACAGTAACCCTCTGCTCATAACTCAGACCTCTCATGATCCATTTGCACAGGTGTTTGGTGAGGAAAAAACAGCCTTGTCCTTTATGTCACAGCAGTGGGTGTGGGAAATTGAAGTCTTAGTAAGGGGGCCTTTTTATTTTTTATTTTTAATATAAATTTATTTAATTGGAGGTTAATTAATTTACAATATTGTATTGGTTTTGCCATACATTGACATGAATCCGCCTCATTTCAGTCCCTCAGTCGTGTCCGACTCTTTGCAACCCCATGGACTGCAGCACGCCAGTTTTCCCTGTCCACCACCAACTCCCAGAGCTTGCTCAAACTCATGTCCATTGAGTCAGTGATGCCATCCAACCATCTCATCCTCTGTCATGGAGGATGACAGGAAGGGGATCTTCTTCTTCTGCCTTCAATCTTTCCCAGCATCAGGGTCTTTTCCAATGAGTCTGTTCTTCACATTCGGTGGCCAAAGCATTGGACCTTCAGCTTCAGCATCCGTCATTTTTAAACTAATTAATTAATTTTAATTGGAGGATCATTTCTGTACAATATTGTGCTGGTTTTTGCCACCACATCAACATGAATCAGCCATGGGTGTACATGTGTCCCGCCATCCTGAATCCCCCGCTCCCACCTCCCCTCCACCCCATCCCTCTGGGTTGCCTCAGAGCTCCGGCTCTGGGTGCCCTGTTCCATGCATCGAACTTGCACTGGTCATGTGTTTTACACATGGTAATATACACGTTTCAATGCTATTCTCTCAAATCACCCCACCCTTCCACAGAGTCCAAAAGTCTGTTCTTTACAGCTGGGTCTCTTTTGCTGCCTTGCATATAGGATTGTTGTTACCATCTTTCTAAATTCCATATATATATATGTGTGTGTGTATGTGTGTTAATATACTGTATTGGTGTTTCTCTTACTTATTTAATAAGGGAACCTTTTGAGGCTTGGACCCAGACATGTGAAACTCCACATTCTGTCTTTTAACTTTTAGTCACAGTTGCAAAGGTATGCTTTTTTTCTCTTGTAGTATAGTGTAACACTATTTGTTGTTGTTTAGTAGCTAACGCTATATTTATAGATAAATCCATATCAACTTTGAATGCTAGGGATTCAAATTTAGTCTGTAACATTCCTAAGGGATTGTTAATTGCTAAGAAAATGTCCATGGTTTCTGCAAAACTGTGGCAATTCTATTCATTATGTGAATGTTAAATAACCCTTAGTATAATTAGTGATGAAAAGAGACAGTCTGTGACTCCACATAATTTATGTGCATAATAAAGTCACTATTGGCCTTGAATTACTCATGTTTTTTACCTGCTGTTTTGCAATTTTTTCCCAACAATTCCTTATGGAATTTTTTTTTTTTTTTTGCTATAACATTCTGAAGAAAGTGTTATATCACCAGAGCAGTAAGATAATTTGAAGAAAGCATGTGTCTTTTTAATATGATTTCTGAACAAGGAACTTTCATCCTCGGGCCTAAGGTCTGTTTGTCCTTTCGACACAGATTGGTACCTGGGAGATTCTTTGCTGTCGGAATAAACCTTGGGTTTTGTCTTTTGTTGAAGCAACATGTAGTGTCATAGGTAATAACTCATTCAAGACTTTATTGACGGGAATCTGAACTTCAATCAATTTCTCTTTAGTTTTCATGCTGAAAAAAGGAAAATGTTTCCTATTAAATGCTCCAAGGAAAAATAGATCCTATAGTTAAGTAATTATGGGAAATCGTACGTATAATAGCTCTTTCCTGGAGATTATTAGGGTATAAAGGAGATCAGCCCTGGGGTTTCTTTGGAAAGAATGATGCTAAAGCTGAAACTCCAGTACTTTGGCCACCTCATGTGAAGAGTTGACTCACTGGGAAAGACTGATGCTGGGAGGGATTAGGGGCAGGAGGAGAAGGGGATGACAGAGGATGAGATGGCTGGATGGCATCACTGACTCGATGGATGTGAGTCTGAGTGAACTCCGGGAGTGGGTGATGGACAGGGAGGCCTGGTGTGCTGCGATTCATGGGGTCGCAAAAAGTCGGACACGACTGAGCGACTGAACTGAACTGAACTGAACTGAGTCTGTTAGAGATTTCAATACATTTAAGTGTGCTCTACATAGAATTTTCCATATTATTTAGCAATGGATTTTTTTTATATGTAACAATGACTAATATCCAGTGGAACTAGTGGTAATAAAGGTAATATTGTATTAAAGACAGGATGCTGTTAGAGTGAGCCTGTTATATAAGTTAATAGGCCATAACTATTCTTTGAGGCTATAAGGCAATGATCTTTTATAAAATGCTTAAGGATTGACCGAGTTTTGTACAATTGCTGCTTTTTAAACTTGGCAGGCCATGCAAATCCCCTGGTGATCTTGCTGATGTAAGTTGATTGAGTAGGGTGGTGGTGGGACACAAATTTCTAAGATGCCCCTGTTGTTTTTCTTGCTCAGTCACTAAGTCATGTCCTTGTTTAGAGGTGAACTACTCTACTAAGAGATTTTTGTAAACAAGGAAGAAGCACTTCACGTAAAAGCAGCTTGTCATATAGAAGTTTGCAGGAAAGGTAACTGGGGGGAAATCAAGTGCTAGGTATTAATATGCATATCATCAAGGTGAACATATTTCTGATGTACATTACGTGTGAGCCAAAGTCAGCTTCACCATTTTGGGCATTTGTACTCATTTTTTTGTTCCCAACAAGGGAGCTGTTAGCAAGACAGTCTGTTAATTTATCACTATACCCCTGAGTTGTATGGTCTGTTAAAATAGTTCATTGACAAAACTCAGTCTACTCAGTGGCAGACACTTTCCCTCTGTTAGTTACTTAAATATTCAGAAGGTTCTTCGAAATATAAAACAGTGTGCACATTTTCCAAGGTCATGACTGCACTTGGAAAATGTGTTTCTTTTCAAATTTCACAAATACTAAATGAAATGGCTATCTTGTTATTCTGAAATTGTCATCTCTTTGAGGTAGGGACTCCTTTTTCTGTGGATAGCCCATTTTTCCCCCCCATGGTTTTCTGAATTTTGATATACTTATTCCTAGTACAATCTGCCTGCACCTTGGAACCCAGAGAAATAAATTCTGAATGCATAAAAGTCCCTGTGAGGAATTGCCTCCAGCTTCCAAATGGAAGGTCATTGCTTAATATTTATGCGGTCTCCACTGCTCTTTCTTCATGCTCCATTCAGCACCAGTGGGCAAGTCTTCAGCTTGCTCTCTGCGTGTATTGATAAATAGATCTGCTCCAAGTGGTTGCGCTCCAGCTGGTTGCCAAGATGACACACTTTATAATGTTTCAGAAGTGTCTTCCAGACTTGAACATCGGACCTGGTTTTCTTTGATAAAAAGAGTTCTGCTTTTGTAGGCAGTAGAGAGAGCTCGCCAAGTTGTATCAGAGGTTAGGAAATAATCCAGAGAGGATAGAGATACTCACTGATTGTCCGCACTGTCATCACTGCGTCTTGCTAGTGGATATTAGTCATCTACCCAAATTCCGCCACCCCAAGTCTCTGTTGCCTTTCTAGTAAAAGTTTTATCTCCATAATTATTGAGGACAGAAAGTCTCTGCTGCAACCGCTAGTACAGCAGTATACTCCTTTGCAAAAATTACCTCCACTTTAATAGCTGTTTCATCCCAGAATGGAAGGAAGGGGAAGACAAAGCTAATATTTCCTGTAGAGTGATCTGGGCAAAGGTACTTTTGAAATTGGCGGCAATTATAGCTATAAAAGAGTCTATTAACCAACTTATAAACAGTCATGTATGTATATGTGTGTGTTTAATTTCCATTGGAAGTGTAATATACATGCTAAGTAGGTTATGTATCAAAGGATCGTTTGTAGTGTTCATTTAAGGGGCAGGTTTTTCCTATTTTTCTTTCATCTTCTTTAAACCCCATTAAAGTGACAGTACAATCATGAATGAAGGAGAATTAAACTATTGATGCTAAGAGAGTCTCAGAACATGAAGAATTTGAATATATGTTTCTAGAAGACTGCAAATTAGCAGAAGAGCTTTGATTTGTGACAGATAGCAGGGGACAGAGAAATTCGAATCCTTGAAGAAAAGCTGGCGTGAAGGATAAGGGAAGGCTGGGAGCTCGGAGCTGATCTGCTGCCAGAACCCAGAGAGGCTCTGGGCCACAGACAAGAGGTCGACAAGGCAAAACTCAAAAGGGGCTGGAAAACATAGGGTTAAAAAAAATGGCCTATCTACCATAGGAGAAGAGAAAGCAAACTCTTTCCTATGAGGAATATAAGGGTCTAATATAAGTGCTGTCATAGAAGCAGGGGGAAACAAAAGATGTTAGCAATAAGATAAGAATGATGAACTTTGGGGTACTTGTGTCTGTTAGTATTGTGGTTTGCTCAGGATATATATTGGGACTTCCCCGGTGGCTCAGATGGTAAAAGCATCTCCCTGCAAAACGGGAAACCTGGGTTCGATCCCGGGGTCAGGAAGATCCCCTGGAGAAGGAGTTGGCAACGCACTCTAGTACTCTTGCCTGGAAAATCCCATGGATGGAGGAGCCTGGTAGGCTACAGTCCATGGGGTTGCAAAGAGTCGGACATGACTGAGCGAATTCACTTTTCTCAGGGTATATGCCCAGTAGTGGGGTTGTTGGGTTATATGGCAGATTTGTTGCTA
This sequence comes from Madoqua kirkii, assembly GCA_006408675.1. Taxonomy (NCBI): domain Eukaryota; kingdom Metazoa; phylum Chordata; class Mammalia; order Artiodactyla; family Bovidae; genus Madoqua; species Madoqua kirkii. Next base: position 6,145 of record SJYC01034616.1, read on the forward strand.
GTTTTTTAAGGAATGTCCATACCGTTCTACATAATGGCCGTATCAGTTTACATTCCCACCAGCAGTGTCGGAGGGTTCTCCCAGCATTTATTGTTTATAGATTTTTTTTTTTAATGATGGCCATTCTGACTGGTGAGAATGTGAAGCAATTTTCCTCCAATTAAGAAACAAGCAAACAAAAAGAAATAAAGAATATTAACCATGTTGAGATGTGGCCAAGTTATGATTCTGAGAAAATATTTGGGAAACTGTAGATGTTAATTATAAAAATGTGTTTTTCCTAACATCCCTTCAGAAATAAGGGGAATGATTAAGGGAAGTCTCATCCTGCCAATCTCTTTTTTCTCTAATTAATTTTTATTTGACTATGGGCTTCCCTGGTGGCTCAGACAGACATGACTGAGTAACAGTTTCATAGTTGCTTTACAGTTTTGTGTTATTTTCTGCTGCACAGTGAAGTGAATCAGCTATATGTATGTATATCTGTATCTTTCTCTCCTCATTTTTGGACTTCCTTCCCATTTAGATGACCTCAGAGCATTAAGTAGAGTTCCCTGTGCTATATTATATGCATAGTTTTTCAAAAGTATATATGTGTCAATTGCAAACTCCCAATTCTTCCCAACTTCTTCTTCCCTTGTATTCATATCAATCTCAACACAAAGCACCTGTAAAAATTATCTCAGTAATAATAAACAAGGCCCTGGGGAGCTCCATTTCTACCCCCTCTGTGTCCTGCCTCCCTAAAGCTTCCCCCCCTCTTTTTTCCCTTCTTGCTTAGATGTGTGTTCATGCTCAATCACTCAGTCATGTCCAACTCTGTGTGACCCCATGGACTGTAGCCCACCAGGCTCCTCTGTCCATGGGATTCTCCAGGCAAGAATACTGGAGTGGGTTGCCATTTCCTCCTCCAGGGGATCTTCCAGACGTAGTGACCATAACACTCCACTTTCTCACTTTCTGTCTAATCATTACCCCCATTTTCAGGGGTGGTAACTTCTTCTTCCTAAAGATGACATTGAACCACCATCCCCCACATTCTTTCCTGTCTATATTCTTCTGAATCTTGCTTCATAAGATTCTTTCTCAAATTTTTAACACTCGTCCCACTGGTCCATATTCTTTGTTTAAAAATGTGCCCAAATCATTGCCTCTATCCTGTATTCATATGCAGAAACTATCTTGGACCTTTTTTTTACTTTTCAAGCTGTATTTCCCTTACCATCACCACCAAATGTTTTGAAAGGGTGCTGTATACTCTTTGCCTCTAATTCTTCATTTCCCATTGATCTTTCAACCTATTGGCTAAATCTTCTGCTCTCAATATGGCATTAAAACTGCTCTAAACGCTCACGATCTCCTGGCGGCCAAAATAATAGCTTCTTTTTGTTTCTTAACCTACTGGCATATTCATAGCATCTAAGGCTGTAGGCTGCACACTTAGGAAATGGTTTTCACCCTGAATTTTCAAGCACCACTTTTCTTGTTCTCTTGTTCCCCAAACGCTTATTTCAATACCTGGCTCATCTTCTTTCCATCTTTCCCTTAAATGCCCTGTAATTCTACCCCAGATTCTCTTGTCACTCTTCACAGACTTTCTGGGCGAATTCATGTTACTTTCTATTTAACTACCACCTACTTGAAACATCAAAATATTCACCTTTGCTGACCTGTCTTCCACAATTCAGTGTGGGATTGCAGAGAGACAGGAACTATTGAGAACTCAGCTTCTCTTGTGGGAGAATCCTGGTTTGTCACCTCTCCTCTTCCCGAGTAAAAGGCCTGTAGAGATGGTGCGCAGGATTGGATTTAAGTAGAAGAAAAGAAGACGATCCATGAATTTTACATTGTCGTGAAGCAGAAGGGAATAGTGCCTATCTACCTCCTTCTGCCCAAAGCCCAGGATTTGAATTCTTAGGACTTCCCTGGCAGTCTAGTGGGTAAGACTCCATACTTCCACTCCAGGGGGAGTGGGTTCAATCCCTAGTAGGGGAACTGAGATCCCACATGCCCATGGTGTGGCCAAATGAAATAAATATGTAAATAGAAATGGTTCAGTGTAAGCTGTGAATTCTCAGGATAACCCACTGTGAAGTTTATGAGTACCTTGAAGAAGGGCAGGCAGTGACTCTGCCCCATGGCTGTGTGTGTGAGCCTATGGTCCCGCTCTGGTTCCACTGGGACTAAAGAATGTATTGAGGAAATAGAGTGCTGTGTGCAACCAGATTCAGTTCTCTTTTTCTCATGAGGGTATGGTCCCTTGAAAGTAGAGAAGATTGATCCCACTGTAGCCCAAAGCCAAGGGCTTGGGAAAGGAGGACAGATGAGATAGGGGATTTCTAAGCACAGGACAGAGTTAGATGCGGCAGAAGCATGAACCTGATTCTGTCGACTGGATTTTGGACTAAGAAGGTAGCCAGTTGCATAAGGCATTCCCAGTGGGTTCAGCCTGGCACTGTGCCCCTTGTGGGCTCTCAGCCTACACCAGCTGTTACAAAGATATTCCTCTGACTTCTGGGTGTTTCATGATGGCCAGCACAAGGGGAATATCCATCTTTCCACTATGATTGGAATTCCGGGGTAGGACTGTTCTTATTGTTGCACCCAAGTTCATGTGGCCAGCTCATAGTGAGGCCAAACAAACTGAAACACTGGACTTTGGAGCAGAGAAAGTTTTATTGCAGGAGCCAAGCAAAGACTACGGATGGCTCATGCTCAGAAGACCTGAACTCTCCAGTGGTTTTCAGCGAAGAGTTTTTAAAGGCAGATTTTGCAGTGAGGGCTGCAGAGGGCCCTTCCTCTGATTGATTGGTGGGGAGGTAACTGGGTGAGTCTGGGAATCTGGCATCAGCCTTCTAGACTCAGTGTTCTTGCCTGGAGAATCCCAGGGACAGGGGAGCCTGATGGGCTGCCATCTATGGGGTCGCACAGAGTCGGACATGACTGAAGCGACTTAGCAGCAGCAGCAGCAGCATGCTCAGCCAGAAGTTGCAGCCTCCACCTGGCTGGGTGCCTTTGTTCCTATAGAAGAACTTAGTAATATGTTTCAGACTGCTGTTCACCCCTCGAGGAGGAGCACGGCCTCTGCCTTATGGCCACACTATTGTTTCTTGACTGCTTTTCCTCTGTCTCTGGGTTCCCTCACCTCCTTGATTAGTAGTGTTTGAGTCTGCCCTTTAGAACTCAGGAAAGGTCTGCAAACAAAAAATGGGAGCACAGAAAGGTCTCTACAGGGCCCTGCTTGTTTTCAGTCCCCTCTCTTCCCTCATATTCCTCAGTCTTGAAGCAAAACAGGTATGAGACAAGAAAGGGAATCGCTTTAGATAGAGAGGTTAATCATAAGCTCAGAAGAGGAACTCAACTTTAGGGGGAGTGGGTTTCATTGTGTTTACAGACAATTACTCCCTTTCAATGACAGCTTCCTAAAGAAACACCTTCTCTTTCCCTATTCCGGGTTAATACCCAAAGAGAAAGGTCAGGTGTAAAATGATGAACTATACCTGCTATCCACTCGGAATCACTAAATAAGTCTAGCCATCATTGGAAGAAGGAAGATATTTGATTCCAAATGAAGGTTTTACACAAATGGATGGAACAAAGTCTTAAGCTGAAAGACAATATTTTTAATAACCTAATATAACTAGGGGACTTCTCTGGTAACTCAGATGGTAAAGCATCTGCCTACAGTGCAGGAGACCTGGATTTGATCCCTGGGTCGGGAAGATTCTAGAGAAGGAAATGGCAACCCACTCCAGCACTCTTGCCTGGAGAATCCCGTGGACGAAGGAGCCTTGTGGGCTACAGTCTGTGGGGTCGCAAAGTGTCGGACACAACTGAACAACTTCACTTCCTTCCGGAATCAGACTGAAATGTTTTAAGAAACTCTGTACCCAATGGAAAAAAGAAAGAATTCCAGTGCTAGCCATAAATATACAAATGTATTTCTAGATTCTCAATTCTATTCCATTGATCTGTATTTCAATTTTTCCATTGATTACTATAAATTGAACACTTAAATCTCCAAATAATATTGTTGAATTTTCTGTATCTCTCAGGTTTTGCTTTGTGTATTTTGGGGCTCAATAGTTCATTGCACTGTAAGTATAGAGATTTTATATGTTCTGGATGGATTGACCCTTTTATTATGAAGAAATTTCTCCCTTTACTTGATGACATTTTTGTGCTTTTTATAAAAACTTTTCATTTTATATTGGAGTATAGTCTATTAGAAGTGTCGTGATAGGACATTTTTTGGTTAAAGTTTATTTTATGACAGTCTATGGTTCCGATTGGATTGTTTAATTGATATAGTTTTAATGTTTGCAATAGTTGAATTTCTATCTGTCATTTTCTTTGTTTTCTGTATGTCTCTCTCTCTCTCTCTTTTTTTTTTTTTGGTTCTTCCCTTTATCTTTCCTATTTTCTCATGCGCTAAATGGATATTTTCTAATATAATATTTTAAATCTTTTGATACTTTTTTCCCCTACATTTTTAGTGCAGTTTTGTTTCGCAAGGAATTGGTTCCAGGAGCCCAAAATTCTCGGATGTTTAAGTTCCTCATGTACAGTGTGACTGCGCACATCCCCCTGCACACTTAAAACCGTTCCTAAATTACTCGCAACCCTTTGGTGTAAATGCTGTGTGAATATTATGAATCCATTGTAAATGCTACGTTACGTTACCAATGCAAAGCAAATTCAAGTTTTACTTGGGAGAACTTTCTGGAATTTTTTTCCTGCATATTTTCCATCCAGTTGCTTAAAACTGCTGATCTGGAATCCATGGATACAGAGGGCCAACTGTGGTTGCTCAAGAGCCTAAATAGACATATTAATTTACCAGATTTACACTAAATTAATCCCAGGGAACTATGGAAAGTTACCCTTATATAGCTTATTTCCTTCTTCCCATTTTATATTGCTTTATTATTATATCTGTGTTCTATCACAAAACCAACAATGTATTGTTATAATTATTCTTTACAACTTTGTGTTTTTAAAAGAAACAGAGAAGAAAGGCGAACAAGAATATAATTATAGAATTTTTTAACCCTTTCTGTTGCTTTCCATTTTTTTGCAATTCCGCTTATCATCTGGCATCATTCCTTACTCTGATGGTGCTTTCTTCCCATCCACTTCCTTTGTGCCATTTTTTTTTGTCCAATATATTATATTTATATATGTTATAGGAGAAATATTATAATGATATACACATATTAAAAATAAAAAACATTTCCATTAAGTACATAATTACCTTGAAGGGTGCTTTTTATTTTTTCATGTTGATTTGAATTAAGGTCTGATGTCATATGCTTTCAATCTGAAGAACCTTCCTTAGTGCTTCCTATATAAGCTGGGTGTGCTAGCAATAAATCTCTTACTTTTTGCTTATTTAAGTATCTGTTTATCTCACCTTCATTTCTGAAAGGTGTTTTGCTGAATATAAGATTCTCTGCTAATGGTTTGTTTCCCTTTCAGTACTTTGAGTATTTCATCCCACTGCTTTTTGTGTCCATTGATTCAGATGAGAAGTCAATTGTTAATTTTATTGATATTTCCTTGAACTAGTCATTTTTTTTTACTGCTTTCAAGGTTTCTCATATATTTTGTTTTTTAAGCATTTTAACCATGGTGTGTCTGGATGTGAATCTCTGTGTTTATTCTCCTTGAATTATACTGGACTTCTCAGGTGTGTATATTAATGTTTGCCATTGAATTTGAGATGTTTACAATAATTATTTGTTTCTTTTTCTGTTTCTGCCTTGCTCCCTCTCTCCTGTCCTTCTGGTACTCCTTCTACATGTATGATTAGAATGCATCATGGTGTTCACATTGCTCTGAGCTCTGTTCAGTGTCTTCATTTTTCCTTTTCTTTTTCTCCTCTGATCTTTAGGTTGCAGACTTTCTGTTGGTCCATCTTCAAGTTTACTGCGTCTTTCTGTTGTCAGCTCAGATCTGCCCTTTGTCTCCTCTGGTGAATTGTTCATTTCAGTTAATGTAGTTTTCAGTTCCAGAATTTCCACATGGTTCTTTTTGATAATTTCTATTGATATTCTGTATTTGATGAGTCATTGGGCATATATTCCTTTTATTCTATATATATATATAGGCTATTGAAAGGTTGTTGCTAAACCACGCAAAGACGCCAGGATTCTTGGCCTCTGGAGGAGAATTCATCTGGGTCCAGAGACGAGGCTTGATCACTCAGAGCTTTTGTGTAATAAAGTTTTATTAAAGTGTAAAGGAGATAGAGAAAGCTTCTGACATAGGCATCATAAGAGGGCAGAAAGAGAACCCCCTTGCTAGTGTTAGCAATGGAGTTATATTACACTCCAGTGAGTCCAAAGAATGTCTGGAGGTTGTAAAGACCTCACCAGACCTATTCCCATAATTTACATTTTAAAATAACAGGATTAGCCAGAAGGTTTAATCCAGAGACTATCCTCAGGCAGGATTCATTATTGTTATATAATCCTAAGGAATGTAGAGGGGAAAAAAAAGTTTGTCCTTTCTTCCTCCCTGGGAATTCCAGAGCCCTCTCTCCTTGGGGACCCTAGACTTCTTATCAACCTGCCTAGGAAATGACGCTCTCGCTATGCTGGGTCTTCACTGCTGCTCAGGCTTTTTTTAGGTGGGGTGAGTGGGGGCTATGCTCTAATTGTGGGGTGCGGGCTTCTCATTGCAGTGGCTTCTCTTGCTGAAGAGCACGGGGTCTAGGGCGTGTGGGCTTCAGTAGTCTTGGCACATGGGCTTAGTTGCCTCACAGCAGGGGGAATCTTCCCAAACCAGGGGTGGATCCCATGCCCACTGCTGCACTGACTCACTGCACCTGAATCTGAACAAACTCTGGCATATAGTGATGGACAGGGAAGCCTAGTGTGCTGCAGTCCATGGCATCGCAGAGGGTCAGACATGCCTTAGCCATTGAACAATCCCTGCACGGGCAGGTGCATTCTTAACCCCTGGGCCACCAAGGAAGTTCTCCTTTCATTCTTTAAACAGTTTCCTTTAGGTGTGTGGACATGTTTATAACAGCTGCTTGGAAGTCTTTGTCTGCTAAATCTCCCATCTGGGCCCCTTCAACAACAGTTTCAAATATCTGCTTTTATTGTCCTTTTATGGGTCTTGCTTTCCTGTTTCTTTGTGTATCTCATAACTTTTGATTGAAACCTTGATGTTTTAGATAAGAGATATTTTGCTGCAGTTCTAAGTACTGATCCCTCCCCTAACACAGATGCCTGGGCTTGTTTCCATTGTCTGCTTATTATTTTATTTTATTTTTTAGTAACTTGGGTAGGCTACTTCAATGAGCTCTGTTTTCCCTGGTCAGTGCCCGATGCTGCTCCTCAGAGGGTACCCCTTAGGCATATACAGTCTCCCTTACCGCCCTCCCTCTCTCCATAGTTGACTTGAGACCACCAGGCTCTCTTTCCCTGACTCTTTGATTCCCTGACTCTTTAAGATCTGCTCCAAGCCCAGGAGCTGTCCTAGCTGTCGCTTCCCTGGATCCTCTGGCAAACTTCTAGTATGTCTATCACTTCACTTATTTAACATGGAGCTGCCAACAGCCTATTGCTTACCACCAAGATCTTTGTTTTCTATATAGCCCTAGGTTTAAACTTCCCTATGCTCTGTTTCTAATACAGCCCACCCTATTAGGGAGAAGACTGGAGTTCTCTGTTCTTTCTTCTATCTTGCTTTTCCCCTTGATAATCTGCACCACTGCTCTGGAGGTGGGACTAGGACAATGGCCCACATTTTTGGAGCGACACTCCTTCACAGTGAGTAGGGTGCTAAGCTGAGATGGTAATTCCTCGTCTTCTCAGTTTGCCTCTCCCATCATAGAACCATCTCCTTACCAACAAACAGGGGTGAAACTAATTGGAGCCAAACTGTCAGCATGCTGCCGCTAGGAAAGAGCTTTCATTGACTACTTTGGGCTGGATGAGGAAAGCGTGCTCCAGACCTCTCAGTCACATTGCCTGAAGTAGAGCTTTTGCAAGATGAAGCTGCAGGGAACAGAGAAGCAATGCTGGGAGTTTGCCCTTCCTGAGAAGAAAGTACAGCCCTAAACTCGGAGGTGGTGAGAGGGGGAACCCTGACTTCTCGTCCCAGCAACTCAGAGTAGAGCCTCCATCTCATTTATGGTCAAGGAGGGGTGCGTGCAATGGTACAAATGCCAGAAACTCTCTTTTTACCAAGATTGAGTTGATGATCTTGGGTTAAAATTTCTCCATTTGTTATATGCTTTTAAGATAATTTCCAGAGACTTTAAATGATTAGTTGTTTTGTTTTGTTTTGTTTTGTAAGAAAATCATTCATATCAGTTATGTTTCTTTCAATGGAGGAAGGGTCCTTGAAGCTTCTTGGTGGAAGCCCATTCTTAGAAGGGCTTCCCTACCAAGACCAGTTTTAGAATCTCCATTCCTCTAAAAAGTTCGTGTTCTTTTCCAGTTCATGCTTGTTTCCAAGCGCAGCTTCGGGCAACTACTAATCTGCTTTCTGAGTCTATAGCTTCGCCTTTTCTAAACGTTTCATATTAAAATGGCATCCTAAATATGTCATCTTTTGCCCCTGGCTTCCTTCATTTTTCATAATGGTTCTGAGAGCCGTGCATGTTTCAGCGTGCTTAGCTGTTCATTTCTTTTAATTTCGGAATAGTATTTCATTGTGTGGCTATTACACGTCCTGCTTATCCATTCCCAGTCACTGAACATCAGTGGCGTTTCCGGTGTTGCACCATTTTGGGTAATGCTTCTATGAACATCTGCACACCCATCTTTATGAGGGCATCCATTTTCATTTGGCGGGGGGGATATAGTCTTAAGGAGTATAATTTCTGTGTGTGATGAGTTTATGTTTAACTTTTAAGAAACTACCAAACTTTTTTAAAATGGCCATGTCATTTTTCATTCCCCCCAGAAATGTTTGAATGTTACAGATTTTGCACACTCCAGACAGCATTTGTTATTACCTATCTTTATGCAGCCGTTCTCCAATGTGTAATGTTGCCTCATTTTAAAATTGTGATAATGAAATAGTTATTCCCCTAAGTAAAACTTTTTTCCATTTTTGAAAATTACTGTCTAAAATATGTGAAGAAATTCAGTTTCGTCTGAGGGGAAAACTGGCATAGTTATGTTACCAATCTTAAGTGATATTGCATATAATGTTTTTGAAATAATGATATGTGTTAAAGTGATGTTCTATTTTCCCCCTGAGATCTCACAAAGGTGCATTTTAATAAAATTTTCTATAATGTTTAGACATCACAGAGGATCCTAAGATACCTAAATATGATTCCTGAGAACATATTTGGACAATACTATTTTAGAAATACAGGTTTGACTTGATGAGATATATTTATCTTATTAAATTCCTCATCTGCTGTCTTAAAGCATGTTGCATTCAGTTCAGTTCAGTTCAGTCACTCAGTCGTGTCCGACTCTTTGCGACCCCATGAATCGCAGCATGCCAGGCCTCCCTGTCCATCACCAACTCCCGGAGTTCACTCAGGCTCATGTCCATCGAGTCCGTGATGCCATCCAGCCCCTTCCAGCCCTTTCAATGGAGGAAGGGTCGTCCCCTTCTCCTCCTGCCCCCAGTCCCTTCCAGCATCAGAGTCTTTCCCAATGAGTCAACACTTCGCATGAGGTGGCCAAAGTACTGGAGTTTCATTAGGAAGTATTGATTTAACATAAAATTTCACAGTTCTTTGCTGATTTCACTGTTAAATTTTCAACCAACTTACTTTTTGAAGGATGTTTCTATACTAGGTTTAATCTAATGTTTGAGACAAGGCATGAAGGTGAATGCCTGAGAAATCCTACCTTCTAGGAAACTTTTCCAGAAATAGAGACATAGAAATTGCTTTTTTCACTGAAATTTCTGTGGGTGATTTTTATAGACTCATAAAAATTTTAGAGCTTAAACAGATGTTCAACATCAGCACATCCATTCATTTTATTTTAGAAATGTGAAAACCGTGTCTTAGCATTAGATTTTAGTTGTAAGTAAAACCTTAACACTTTATTAGGAAGTATTGATTTAACATAAAATTTCACAGTTCTTTGCTGATTTCACTGTTAAATTTTCAACCAACTTACTTTTTGAAGGATGTTTCTATACTAGGTTTAATCTAATGTTTGAGACAAGGCATGAAGGTGAATGCCTGAGAAATCCTACCTTCTAGGAAACTTTTCCAGAAATAGAGACATAGAAATTGCTTTTTTCACTGAAATTTCTGTGGGTGATTTTTATAGACTCATAAAAATTTTAGAGCTTAAACAGATGTTCAACATCAGCACATCCATTCATTTTATTTTAGAAATGTGAAAACCGTGTCTTAGCATTAGATTTTAGTTGTAAGTAAAACCTTAACACTTTCCCTTATATTAAAAATAGATGTTTATGTTCACAGGAAATATGTGAACAGAATGTTAATCAATCAAGCTATGTGGATATCTTTGTGGTAACTTAACAATGCGTCCCTTAATATGGTTTGAATATTATCAAGAACTTAATGTTTTTATTTGATGTTGTAAAGTATAGAATAGAATGTTTTAAAATTAAGTATCTTATCTTCCATATATTAAAATAGTAAGGCCTTTCTACCATAGAATAAGACAATTTCATAGTAATGAAATCTGTGCATGATTGTCAGGAAAAGAGGAAGAGATATTTGCTTCAGAGGAGTCCAGAAAGGACCCCCATGAATGTATGCAAGCTAGATAAATGATAAAAGTATTATAATCTGCAAGAAAACTTCTCTTACAATGGGAAAGTGTACAAATCCTCAGATCTTTAAAGCTCTGAATGTGATTCCTGGTCAAGGAAGTAAAATTCCACAAGCCACATAGCGCAGCCAAACAATAAATGAATAAATACCTAAATGTGAAAGATATTCCTATAAAATGTGTGGAATATAATGTAGAGAGTGTCTTAATGACATCAGGATGGGAAAAGCTTCCTTAAGCCTTTTTCCCCCTTAAAATGAAAAGCCATAAGGGAAAACAATTGATATTTTAAGACCGCATTAGAGTTAATATTTCTGTTTGGCAGAGGACAACATGAAGAAACAATTTAAGAGATGTATAAAACTCTTACATCTGAGAGACTGAGAAAAGCTATGTTTATTTACCAGCAGAGAATTAATACTTGCTATATATAAAGAAACAATAAAAATAAGTTTAAAAAGAAGAGCGCATCCAAGTGGGAAGATGGGCTGAAGCATTTAACTAAACAAGCTGCCACAGGACAAACCAGAAACTCTTAGTAATTTGTTCATGCAGTTTAATAAAAAGAGGGTCTCTTTGTACCAGTCATTTGGAAGAAGGCAGATGATCTCAAGCGGTGCCGAGAACCAGGGAAACAGAATCCCACTTTCAGTCCTGGTTGGCATGTGTACTCATCCACCCCTGTGGCTGAAGGACCCCCTGTGGCTGAACTGGGTGAAATTCGGGCTGCAAGTGTCCAGTGTCCTGCAGTCCCCTCTGGTGGGCGTCATCAGGAACATTCCCCTAGCTCACAAGGAGCCATTCCTAGCTGACTCCCATCCTTGCATTGCAAAGAGCAGGAGAGATGCCTCAAGGAGTGAAAAAGCAGGTCAGGGAGAACTCTGCATCGACCCCAAGTGATGAGGTAAGTCTCCACCGGCATGAGGACTCAGAGGTACCATGTTACTAAGAAAAAAACAGGAAACAGAATTCAGTGCCACAATACATCTTTTTCAAAGGTACGCACATAAGTAGATAACCATATGGAGAATGAATTAGACAAAGGTATAAGGGGATGACAGAGGATAAGATGGTTGGATGGCATCACCAACTAGATGGACATGACTTTGATCTAGCTGCGGGCACTGGTGATGGACAGAGAAGCCTGACATGCTACAATCCATGGGGTCGCAAAGAGCTGGACACAACTTAGCCACTGAACTGAACTGCTGCTGCTACTGCTGCTAAGTCACTTTAGTCGTGTCCGACTCTGTGTGACCCCAGAGACGGCACCCACCAGGCTCCGCCGTCCCCGGGATTCTCCAGGCAAGAACAATGGAGTGGGTTGCCATTTCCTTCTTCAACACATGAAAGTGAAAAGTGAAAGTGAAGTCGCTCAGTCATGTCTGATTCTTTGTGACCCCATGGACTGCAGCCTACCAGGCTCCTCCACCCATGGGATTTTCCAGGCAAGAGTGCTGGAGTGGGGTGCCATTGCCTTCTCTGGAACTGAACTGAACTGATGTTAAATAAACTTGAATGAGTTACTGTGAGAGAAGAAGAGTTGAATTGAGAACAGAAAACAAAGAGAAGGATGACCAAAGCAAATACACACACAAAAACAAGCATGCATACATATATATATATATATATACACACAAGCATATATATATAAAGAGAGTCATTTTTCCTAGACCGCAACAAGTTTTAACCTGAGAGGAAATATGCAGATACATTTCTTCATTTTCTTCTTGAAATTTAAGGTAGTTTAACTTTCAGTCAATTTAATTAGCTTTGGTTTTTTTTTTTTTTCAATAAAGTATGACATATCATAGCCTGTTTGATGTTTGGGACTCACTCTACATTAAACATATTGGCCAAGTGTTCAGGTATAAACATTTGCCTTCAAATAAAACATAAAATAGATAAAACTAAAGATGGGCAAAAATAGCCAATGGTGTTACTCAGTTCTTGATCTCTGATTCATGGGGTCCCCTAATAGCTGCCATTTTTGTTTGTTTGTTTTTCTTTTGATAGCAAACTGTCCTGTTTTATTTTATTTCTACACAAATGTCATCATCACTCTTAGTGATGTGAGCACTCTGGAGAATTTTAGAGACCCCTGGAGTTCCTCTGCCACCTGTGGAGAACAGATGTTAACACTGTACACCAAAGGAATTTGTCCCCTTCTTTATCTTGATTGGCTTCAGGCTTATTGACTCATATATAAGTTTCCCCCTATTCCCTTTTCTTGGTTGGGCAGTGAGAGTATAAGTCGTGTTTAGTAACTCAAGGAAATACATGGTATATATTTTTCAAAAATACTGACTTGGACTCTAGTGTTTTGTTTTTTTTTTCATAGCGTAGACATTTCCATTTGTTCTGCTACCTAACTAAGTCATTGGCAAATACAGAATTACAGATACTTAGAGTGGCTAGGGACCTCTAGGGTCACCTGGTCGAATCTGCTGGCCTGGTTCAGCTCCTTGAACTTGCATCTTGCACCGTCTCGATGAACACTGTCCTGTGTAGAGGAATTCCCATGTCACAGATGAGCCTGTTCTATTTGGTGGCACTTGTAATTCCTAAGTAGTTTTCCCATTTGTCTCTTGTCCCACTTTCTGGTCCAGGGCAAAAAGGGCAAGTCCAATTTGAAAAGGACACTTCTCCAGATATTTCAAGATGGCAGTCTTGTCCCTCCAAGTCTTCTGAAAAGTTATAACCGTTTTTTGTTTGTTTGTTTTTGTGGCTACGTTACCATCCTGGAGATACTGTAATTTGGACAGTCACAGTTTTATAATGTTCAAAAAAGTGGTGAAGAACAATCACTCTTCTTAGTCTGGATATGGTACGTCTGTTAGTGCTACATAAAGTTGTAATATTTCTAGAGGCCAAGTCACACCTAGATTTCTTTGCGGATCAGTGTAGCATGTGGATCATGACCGTGGACTTCAGACCTAGAGAGCCATGGATCTCATTCCGTGTTGTGTTACACGTTCTTTATGCAGCCACAGGGAGATTCCTAACCCTCCTCTTGGCCTCAACTGCCTCATTAACTGGTATTACTACCTTGTAATGTTATGAAGATTGAGCTAAGTGAGTGATACCTGTAAAATGCTTAGCATTTTAGTAGAGAAAAGGTGCTCAAGGACTATTTCCCACTAATTGTAGTATTCGATGCCTGTTATGGTATTGAGCTTCTGTGTCTTGATCCTAGACCATAAACTATTTTAACTTGAGGCTTAGGACATTTATCCTGATTAAAATTCCGTCTTTCAGGCTTTAACCCATTATTCCAGTATCGTGAAAACTCACTGAATTCTTTCTTTCCAAGTAATAACTCTTCCTAGCCAAATCACAAAGGAAAGTCAGCTGCATACTGTAGGATAACTCCTTGTCATTTGAAATAGTAGATACTTTTCTATGTTGTCATTAAATATCAACCTCTATCTATTGTTACCTCAGTAAATTTTTAAAATGTTGTCTGAAGGACTTTTGCTAGGGTTCTCTACAAATATCTTTGATACCTTGATGCAGAGCAAACATTATATAAAGAGTTGAGTTCTAGTAGAGGAGGCTGGTATTAAAGCAAATTTTAAAAAGCACTGTGGTGCACACCTGATGTAATGGCATAATAGAGAGCATCCGTTCTAGGGAACCACTGAGCAGCTGCTGGTGACTCTACCTGGATGAACTAGGGTCTGCCTTGCAGAGCTGGCAGCATGTGGGTAGGTCTTGAAGAATGATCAGAAATAATAGGAGTTAAAGGGCATTCCAGGATGCTATAAACAGACTTCTTAGATGCTTGACTACAGTCCGCAAACATTGTCTTCGCAGAATTCCCTAGTTCTTCCAGGGCTAATACATCTATCAAAAAGACAAAAGATCTGTATTATAAGACTCACTTTTCATGACCCAATTTTGGAGCCTTGTGATGACCAGTAATTTTTCAAATACTTTCTGAACACCTCTGCAAATTAACTCAAATTTTATTTGCCATCTCTACCTGGCAGCCAAATAGAGATGAAGCAGGTTCCTGGCTTAGCAAAATAATGAGAGATCCTCCAGCACACCAAATAAGGAGAAAGAAGGACAATTTTGCATGACTTTTAGATTAAAACACCAATGGGGACTGTGTATGTGTGTGCATGTGTGTGTGAAACGCTTTTAAAGCTTTCACTTTCCTCTTTACATATAAAACTTATTGCATAGTCTAGAGCAAGTATTTCATTGTATCAAAAGCACACACGAGGGTGTTTTTGGGGGTGGGGTGTGCAGTGCCGTGATTTTCTCTCTGTGGGGTGGTGCTAATCTTGCTGTCTTTGCCTCTCTGAAGAGAGAACATTAATTACCCGGTGACAGCCCCCAAAGGCAGAGAGTCTAGCGAAACTGCAAACACACTCCAAGACCCACCCGCTCAACAGCTTGTTAAGTGACATGAATACCCTGATTCTCCAATTTGTGACGGGTGATGGAATATAATTTCGTAATTAGCAATGTGTGCATTGCTCATATGACAGTGTTTTATATAATCTCAATGAATTATGTAAATGTCTTACCTGTAAGCTTATATTTTAGTTTTTACCTAATTACTAAATACTGCACATGCTATAGTGTTCATTTGAAGACAATGCAATTAAAAACTTAAAGCGCGGTAATTAGGAAGTCACAACAAGCAATCAACCTGAAATATGCAATCAACCGGAATAAGAGGTAAACATTCCTGAGTGTGTGGGGGAAGGCAGGCAAGGTGGTATCAACCAGGTAACAAAAGACTTGGGCGGAAGAAAAGTGTCCTTTTGCTGTGCTTGCAATGGGAAAACTCCATAATCAATGCTTCCTTAGATTTTAGTTGATTTTTATTTACGTTAGGGCCTCAGAGTTCCTATTCCACATTAGGTATCTGACATACTAGTTTGCACATGCATGCTCAGTTGTGTCTGACTCTTTGTGACCCCATGGACTGTAGCCTGCCAGTTTGCTCTGTCCATGGAATGTTCCAGGCAAGAATACTTGAGCGGGTTGCCACTTCCTACTCCCAAGTAGTATGGAATAGTCTTTAAATATGCGATATGGCAACCCACTGCAGTATTTTTGCCTGGAGAATTCCAGGGACAGAGAAGCCTGGCAGGTTACAGTCCATGGGGTGACAAGAGTCAGAGGTGGACACAACTTAGTGACTAAACCAAGGTTTAGTCGCTTACTTGTGCCAGATTCTTTTGCGACCCTGTGAACTGCAGTCTCCTGCACTGCAGACAGATTCTTTACTGACTGAACACCAGGGAAGCAATATATATGTGTATGTATGTGTATTTTAAGTACCTAGATGTCCTTTGTCTTCAACTTTTTCTGTGTTACAACATTTTGGTTGTATACTCATTTTTTTTTTTCTGATTTCTTGATATTACCCACTGCTTCTTGTTCCTACCATCAATGTCTCTTAAGCTCCAGATCATTTGTAGTGCTGATCTGAGATGACTGACCTTCTTAGAATTGTGTTGGTAACAACAACAACAAAAATGTATATGGTGGAGAAGGGTTGCTAGCAACTGGTCGAAGGGCTACTTAACGATTCATGACTGAATTTTTTGTGAGGTCTATTTTGACTGCTTAGCACATTTGTATCATATCTAGAATTTTGAATGTAATTCAAGAAAAATTCACAACGTAGTGAGCTGGTAGCAAAATCCTCAGATAGGATTGATCTATCTTATTTCATGAGTTTCTTGGGATGGCTAGTCCTTTCCACAGTGAAGTCTTCCTCAAATGAAGAGGTGGAGAAAGATAGACTGACTCTTCCCAGAATAATCGAGGATAGTTGGTTTTTTTTCATGATATCGTGAGCGAGACCTTGAACTCTAAAGACAGAAAGATAGAAACCTAAATGTGCCAGGTCTTCAAACAGAGCTGTCAAGAGAGGGACATCAAGTTTTCCAGTTTTAGGTTCCATCTTTGAATGTATGATTCATTTAATCAAATTTTAATAGTGTGATATAAGGGTAGCATGTGAAGTAAAAGTTGCTCAGCTGTGCCCGACTCTTTGCAACCCCATGGAATTCTCCAGGCCAGAATACTGGAGTGGGTAGCCTTTCCCTTCTCCAGGGGATCTTCCCAAGCCAGGGATCAAACCCTAATCTCCCGCATTGTAGGCAGATTCTTTACCAGCTAAGCAACAAGGGAAGCTATAAGGGTAGCATAGAGATTTATTATTTTCACTGTTGCATATGGTTTCTCAATTGTTCCAGCACCATTTGCTGAAAACATGATCATTTCCCCATTCAACTGAAGTGACCTTTTGTTGAAAATCAGTTGACCGTGTATGTGTCCATGCTCAGCCACTCGATTGTGTCTGACTCTGTGCAACCCTATGGACAGTAGCCCTCCAGGCCCCTCTGTGCATGGGATTCTCCAGGCAAGAATACTGGAGTGGGTTGCCATGCCCTCCTCCAGGGGATCTTCCCAATCCAGGGGTCCAACCCAAGTCTCTTATGTGTCTCCTGCATTGGAGACACTTTACTGCTATCACCATCAGTAACGCTTGTGAATCTATAGTCTTGTATTATACGTTTTAGGCAAAATGGTTTCCCCCAGTCTCCCTGAACAAAAGTCTGGTGGAACTAATTTTTCGGGACAAAGTCCCTTTCCTATGAAGACTACAAGTAAGAAACAAAGGACATACTGATTTCATAGCTATTTTGCAGATGTCATTTTTATCTCCTTTTAAATATTTTTGTCTCTTTTTATGCTCTGGCAATTTCAGCCATAGAGTCATTTCTCTATACACTATTTCCAATGCATTTTGCTGAAGTTAATTGTAGACTTTTTATTTTACTTGCTGTTAGTATTGCTGGATATTTGTTGTTGTTGTTGTTACTGTCATTTCATCTCACTTCTAAAAATAGAAAGGAAAATAAATTACATGCATCTTTAAGGACAGAGCCTGGCATTCAGTAGACTCTAAAAAGATCTGTCTGTTGAAGTAATGCACAATTGATAGATACAGATTCATCGATGGTAGATATATTTTCGAATTTCTTTTGAATATATTTTTTGTAAAAGTTTGGAACACCTGTAAATTTGGGAGAGATAAATTGTCTATCATTGCAAATTTCCTCCTGTTAATTTTCCTTAGTTGGAGGCAAATCATTTTGTTTTTTTCTTCTAATATTTTCTCATAAAAACCACTTTAAAAATTACTTTAATAAATATAATTTTTTCTAAATATTCTTCCTTCATTTCTTTCAACTCTCCTTTCAGTTTTATATTTGAAATTACATCTATCCATCGCTGATCAGTAAAGAATCAGCCTGCGATGCAGGAGACTTGTGTTTGATCCCTGGGTGAGAGAGATCCCTTGGAGAAGGAAAGAGCAACCCACTCCAGTATTCTTGCCTGGGAAATCCCATGGACAGAAGAGCCTGAGGGGCTACAGTCCATGGGGTTGCAAGAGTTGGAAACAACTTAGTGACTAAACCACCAACAATATTGCAGCTGAAATTAAATCTCTTTAACAAAACACAACCTACGCAGCATATTTTGTCAATGAATAAAATGGCACGAATGTCAGTAAGTATTAAAAGGAAATCCTTGTTGTCTTATGTAAATGAAAATAGTAGTTGGGTTTTTTTACTCACCCTCACAGATAGATTTCACATTTGTGCCTCTTTCTTCTTAACAAGCCAGTCAATGCCAGTTATTTCTTCAGAATGAAGATGGTGACTGGAGAGTTCTGATATTTCTGAGTGTTCAGTCTTCATCGAGACAAATACACTGACATATGTAAAATAGATAGCTAGTGGGAACCTGCTATGTAGCACAAGGAGCTTAGCTGGTGCTCTGTGGTGGCCTCGATGGATGGGATGGGGAGAATGGGAGGGAGGTTGAAACGGAGGGATGTGTGTATACATATGGGTGATTCACTTTGTTGTACAGCAGAAACTAATACAACATAATAAAGCAGTTAATGCCCCCAAAAAGACATAATCTTTTTTTAATCAGATAAATTGCTAATATAGTATTCTCCATGCCACTTCTACCTAATTTTCATGAGTTTTTTTTTTCAGCAAATATGTATGCATTTTGTTACTCTTTATTTTATTTTATTTGACTCTCTTGAATTCTTGTTTGTTTGAATTCTTTCTTGAACCCAATTCATTTTATATTCCTATATTTTATATTCCATCTTATCCCTACACACACTACGCACACACACACACACACACACACACACACACACACAAGTAGACACAATTTTGCAGGAAAATTCATCCAGTTCTGAACTGGTGGGAATTAAGCAATATATTTTCCCTTGTCCTGTTTTAAATCTCAGCTTAAACTCTCATGCTGTAGAAGATCCTGCTGTTATTCTAGATCACAGTGACTTCATGAATTTCTCCATGGAGTCACTCAAGTGTGTAACTTTAAAACTGTATTTAATTCTTATTCTCTGTCTCTTCCAATGAAGTGGAAGGTGAGGAGGGACCATTTCTGTCTTTCTTGGTTTATATCCCCACCACAGAATTGTGTTAAATACCTATAGAGTTTTAATAATTATTAATTAATGAATTAATTAATGAACATATTGTATTGAAAAGTAGAGACATTACCCTACCGACAAAGGTCCGTATAGTCAAGTGTATGGTCTTCCCAGTGGTTACGTAGGGCTGTGAGAGCCAGACCGTAAGGAAGGTAGAGTGCCGAAGAACTGATGCATTCCAACTGTGGTGCTAGAGAAGACTCCTCTGTCCCTTGGACAGCAACGAGATCAAACCAGTCAATCCTAAAATAAATCAGTCCTGAATATTCATTGGAAGGACTGATGCTGAAGCTGAAACTCCAATACTTTGGCCACCTGATGCAAAGAACTGACTCATTTGAAAAGTCCCTGATGCTGGGAAAGATTGAAAGCAGGAGAAGTGGGCATCAGAGGATGAGATGGCTGGACGGCATCACCGATGCAAAGATCATGAACTTGGGCAAACTCCAGGAGATGGTGAAGGATAGGCATGCTGCAGTCCATGGGGTCTCTAAGGGTCAGACACGACTGAGCGACTTCACTTTCACTTTTCACTTTCATGCATTGGAAAAGGAAATGGCAACCCACTCCAATGTTCTTGCCTGGAGAATCCCAGGGACGGGGAGCCTGGTGGGTGCCGTCTCTGGGGTTGCACAGAGTCGGACACGACCGAAGTGACTCAGCAGCAGCAGCAGCAGTGGCATTTATTCTAACACATAGTAGGAATGCAGGAAGGGTTTTGCAGCCCTAGCTTTCACTTTTTTTTACCAGCCTGTAAAGAAATAAGAATAATCCAGTGGAAATTCATCAATGCATCCTTCTCTTGATTTGGCATTTTCTCCCTCTAAAATAATGCCAATCTGCCTGAAGGTTAAAAGTCTCGTGCATGTATGGAGAAAGGTATATTTCCACTGAAAACTTTTCAGAGACCTACAGGGTAATTTAAGTTTTACATTCTCTTTCAGGGGGAGCAGTTTGCAGGTCAATATTCTCCTTATGGTGCCAAAAGCAAACCTGTTATTTCGTTAATGTTCCTTTGAAGGACAAAGTCATTTGCAGCCCAGCTTTCACTTTTTTTTACCAGCCTGTAAAGAAATAAGAATAATCCAGTGGAAATTCATCAATGCATCCTTCTCTTGATTTGGCATTTTCTCCCTCTAAAATAATGCCAATCTGCCTGAAGGTTAAAAGTCTCGTGCATGTATGGAGAAAGGTATATTTCCACTGAAAACTTTTCAGAGACCTACAGGGTAATTTAAGTTTTACATTCTCTTTCAGGGGGAGCAGTTTGCAGGTCAATATTCTCCTTATGGTGCCAAAAGCAAACCTGTTATTTCGTTAATGTTCCTTTGAAGGACAAAGTCATAGTAGAAGGAAAGCAATGGGAAAGTCACATGATTTGCGGTCGAACAACTGTTTTAGCCACTGGGACGTTAGTATGAAAGATGCAAATGTTATTTGCTAGTTTGCTTTTTCTCTCTCTCAAGTGTTTGTTTTCTTTGATACAGTTGTTTCAACTCCACTTTGAAGTGGATGGGATATAAAGAAATATTTAAGAGGATGTGGTTAAATTAATCTGTGCTCTTGTGGTGATAGGTTTGGTTCTGTTGAGGCCATGTTTTTCTAGAAAGCACTAGGCAAAGCCGTAGAGTTATCATTTTAGCCATTGTAACTGCATGGTCAGTCCAATTAATTGTGCCATTTAGGATGGTTGGAATAAAACTAAATCAACAAAAACTGTTCAGATCATGAACCAACATGGCTACAACTGAGATATCTATTTATTGACAAGGATTCTTTTCAAGAAAATGGTCAAAACTATGTTATTACTGTTGTGTTTACTACAAAATTCACTAGCTGTGTTTGCTTTCTATTGATATTTGATATTAAGCTGTCTACTTTTATATCTCCAATCAATCCTGTATTCATTATGTTTTATGTTGGTAAGAAAATAGCTTCATCTAATTTTGGGTCATTTAAATCGCATGGACGGAGGATCCTGGTGGGCTGCGGTCCATGGGGTCACTACGAGTCGGGCATGACTGAGCGACTTCACTTTCACTTTTCACTTTCCTGCATTGGAGAAGGAAATGGCAGCCCACTCCAGTGTTCTTACCTGGAGAATCCCAGGGACAGGGGAGCCTGGTGGGCTTCCATCTATGGAGTCGCACAGAGTCGGACACGACTGAAGTGACTTAGCAGCAGCAGCAGCAGCAATATAAGTCTTGACTTGGGAAATATAATCTGTTCAGTATAAATTCCTATATACAATCATCACTTTAAAGTATATTGAGAGCTAGGAAGATGGCTTACATGACTCCTTACCAAAATTTTGTGTTAGGAAATTATTGGTAAATCTGCAAGTAGACCCAAGTGTTCTTGTGTCTTTTCTATGGCAGTTACAATGGCTAAAATGATAACTCTATGTTATCTTTTCTCTAATTATGATTTAAGCCCAGTGTTTGGGGCCCTGTTCCTTGCATATAGAGATTATTGGACTTTAAAGAACTCATTTGAAGAATTTGAATGTAGTTTCATTTTGAATCAGTGACTGATTTTTCATTTTTTAAATAGTATATTTTCATCTGTAGATTATATATGCAAGCCACAGAGGCTTTGGGATGAGGGAAGGAAAGGTGATTAAAGGCAGCTTTCAGAATAAGCCAACTCCAGCAGGCAAACTTTCATATACTTAATGAAGCAATCCTTAATATAGGACATAGCCTACATCCCTGGGGGATGGGAAATTCACAGGACAATCTGAATAGAATCTTTCCACAAGATTTATTCTAAAACTGCTTCCTCTTCTCGGTCAGACCTTTAACCAAGTTCTCTTGTGTTGCGTGAAGGGACTGTGTGTTTGATAGTTATTATTCAAACACTAAATAAACATGTAAATAAAATAAGCTGTATTGCATTGTGTTTCAAACATATGTGTCATGTATCTATGTTATTTAGCCATATTTATATAAACTATAGTGAACATGTTAATCGCTCAGTTGTGTCCAAACCTCTGCGACCCCATAGACTATATAACCTGCCAGGTTCCTCTGTCTATGGGATTCCCCAGGCAAGAATACTGAAGTGAGTAGACATTCCCTATTCCAGATATAAACTATACTGATGTGCTATTTATTACAGTGTTTTCCTCAATAAATATATAAATTCAGGTTCAAGGACATCTACCATTATCTGTAAAAATCTCTAGAAATATCCCACATTCATTCTCAATTGTGAAATCAGCATGCTGGCTATTGGAAAAGTAAAATATTTACATTTGTCTCATAATTCAGGCAAAATCTAATGATTAGTATAATCAGTATGAAATTTTAGTTTAATAAATTGTTTTTCTTTTGCCAGGATATAATTACCGTTATTATCTGCCAGTGAGTGTGTAATGTTGTTATTCAGTTGCTAAGTCGTGTCTGACTCTTTTACAATCCCATGAACTGTACACACACATATAGTGTAAGATTATTTTCTCAGAAAGGCAAATACAGTAGTCCAGTATCTGATATATATTTTACATATTTTCCTTTATGTTGATTCTACAAGTTTACATAGAGTAGAATTATTTGAAAATGATACATGTACGTGTACACATGTATATGAACGTGTGCATGTCTATACATATGCAGGCACTCACCAGGAACTCCTGAGGGTCCTGGTTAAATAGCACTGAGCCAGAACTTGGACTTGGCCTTGAACTCTGGCATGAGACAAATGTTGGCTAACAGGTCATGATTTCTGTAGCATAGACTAGGCTTCCCAGGTGGCATAGTGATACAGAATCTGCCTGCCAATGCAGGTGATGCAAGAGATGAGGGTTCAAGCCTTGAGTCGTAAAGATCCCCTAGAGGAGGAAATGGCAACCCACTCCAATATTCTTGCCTGGAAAATCCCATTGTGGGCTACGGTCCATGGGGTCACAGCAGTGGGACACGACTGAGCATACATTCACGTAAATAACTCATGGGGGCCCTGGTGGGTCTGGTGTGCACTGAGCATCCAAAGGACCATTCAGGCATTGGGCATTAGGGAATACTGGGAGTCTCATCAGAGTCAATGGACTGACTGTACTTGGCACATGGATGTGGAAACAGAGAGGAGGGTAGGGATTTACAGATGACAAACATAGAAACTTACAAACAGATATTAAGACCTGGGTGCAGTGACCTATTGTTTTAATATATAAGTTTGGAGACGTCCATGGCAGTCCCAGTGGTTAAGAGTTCATGTTCCAATGAGGGGCTTGGAATCCCAGGTGGAATAGCTAAGATCCTGTATGCTTCAGGACCAAAACATGAAACAGAAGCCATATTGTAACAAATTCAATAAAGACTTTAAAAAAATAAAATTAAGTGTTATCATTTTTCAAGTAGGGCAAGGCCACCTGATCAGGAGATGACTGATTGAAAAGTCACAGATCCAGAGAAGCAGGAACTTGCATATGGTGAAGGGCCTCCCAGGAAAAGGCCAGGATCAGTCAGAGGCTGAGGGAGCAAGGGCACACCTGTGGGCAGGAGCATCTGTTGTGGTTTCCTCTGGAAGAACAGGTGAGGCAGGGCAAGCAGGTATAGGAGCAAATGAGCAAAAAAGAACTAGAACCTGGAAGTGGGGGTGGGTTTCCTCTTTTCAAATGTGTTGAGCTTACAAGCTTATAGAATCTTCAGAGTCCCTTGGACTGCAAGGAGATCAAACCAATCAATCCTAAAGGAAATCAACCCTGATTACTCATTGGAAGGACTGATGCTGAAGCTCCAATACTTTGGCCACCTGATGTGAAGAGCAGACTCATTGGAAAAGACCCTGAAGCTGGGAAAAAATGAAGGCAGGAGGAGAAGGGGGCAGCAGAGGACAAGATGGTTAGCTAGCATCACCAACTCAATGGACATGAATTTGAGCAAACTCTGGGAGATAGTGGAGGACAGACGAAAATGACATGCTACAGTCCACGGGCTCACAAAAAGTTGAACGCGACTCAGCAACTGAACAACGAGCTTCCATGATACTGTCAGGAGGCTCTGGGCCATGGGGGCTGCTCCAGATTATCTGGTTCCTGGCCTGCGGGGTGATTAAGGAAACAGAATATTGGACTTGAGGATGAGTGCCTAATAGGGAAGGTAATGGGATGCAGGGCTGTAGACTGGCTCATCTGCACATGAAAGGCAAAGGGGAGGGTCCTTCACTATCCCTGGAGGGGACAACCTCTCCAGAGGTGTCAAAGCATCAGAATTACAGGAAATAAAGTGCATGAGTCATACGCCTATGATGCATAATCCACTGGGGAAGAACAACAGCAATAATAATAGAAGTTACTACTTTCATAGTTTTTATTTAAGATATTAGAGGTTTTTAAAATCTAGAAATGGAAAACATCATTCATTAAACGTTTCTTTTCATTAATATTAAAATGCATTTGATATATTATTTTAAACATATCCAGAAAGCATATTTAAAAACAAATATAAAGCTCAGTGTTTGGCTTCAACTTCAAATTAGTATAACTGGAAATAAGCTATGCCAACCAAGTAGAGGGCAGCCATAGGAATTCCGTCATGCTTTGCAAGACAATACAGTAATGTGAACAGTTGGGACATGCGCTGTGATAACTTCAGAATTCAAATAATGAGATGACTTGTGGTTTTTCTTCAGTGAAATATCCAAATACTTTCCAATTTGGCTGCCCATTCCCTCAGTACCAACAGATGGCACCAGTAGTTAATAGTGAAGGGTTATGACTCTAAGATAAATGAAATTAGAGACTCTGAGTTCCTTATGCAACACTGAGAAAAGGGGATATTTTGATAATGTCATTTTTATATTCTCATCCAAACAGAATACTTACACCCTCTGGGTGGAATGTATATCTAAACTGTACCGTCATGGAAACAAGGTGGAAATTTGAAATATATTAATGATGACACTCATTGAAAGTGCAAACAGTTTCTGGCCAGCAGAACTCTTACCACATGGGACTGAAAAAGATGAAACAAGAAATAACCACTGGATCACAGGAAAGCTGTACTTTAGAGAAAAACAAAGGACAAAGCAAATGAAGAGAAAAATACTGAAAGCATAATTTGAATTGTTTTAGATTTGGATTTAGGTGTTGGTTAAGTTTGTAGCACATATAAATAAAAGTCCTATACCACCAGAAAGTCCCAGAAAGGAGATAATGACTTTTTAAAAATGCTTGTTTATTAATTATTCCTATTTAGATTTATCTCCTAAAACTATGTGACTCACGAAAAAATTGGAGGGCAGTGTGTGTGTGTGTGTGTGTGTGTGTGTGTGTGTGTGTGTGCGCGTGCACGTGTGTGTGCATGTGTGTGTATGTGCGTGTGCATGGTTGTCCAGTCATGTCTAACTCTGTGCAGCCCTATGGACTGTAACCCACCAGGCTTCTCTGGAGAATACTGGAGTGGGTTGCTATTTCCTCCTCCAGGGAACCTTCCAGACCCAGGACTGAACCTATATCTACCACATTGACAGGCCAGTTCTTTACCATTGAGCCGCCTGTGAAGCCCGGAGGATAACATAGTTTCTGGTTAATCAGCAATAATTTAGTAGTATCTATTTTATTTTTAACAGAAAGAAATAAATATCTGAGAGATAAACTAATGTACTGATAAGATGAGGATGCAAAAGGTGCTAAATATACGTAGAGCTCCTCTGGGCTGCCCTGGTGGCTCAGAGGTTAAAGCGTCTGCCTTCAGTGTGGGAGACCTGGGTTCAATCCCTGGGTCGGGAAGATCCCCTGGAGAAGGAAATGGTAACCCACTCCAATATTCTTGCCTGGAGAATCCCATGGACGTAGAAGCCTGGTAGGCTACATCCACGGGGTCCCAAAGAGTCGGACACGACTGAGCGACTTCACTTTCACTTTCTGATTCCTGAAAGAGTGCTCGGGTGATAGTCATAGTAATTAGATCATAAAAAGTTATTTATTTTACATTGTGCCACTGAATGAGAATTATTTCTTGTTGCTTTCAATATAACATATTAAATAGCATTTTTACTCAAATGACAGTTATTATTGTTTAACTCCAAAATCTAAGAGGGCTAAGTGTGTATGGTGAATGCTGGGTTGTGATGTTTCTTAGCAATTAGCAATATGTTGTCAGCAAGGTTTTAAAGAGAAATTACCAAAACCTTTTTACTTTTCAAATCTAAACCTGACCTAAACTAATATAAGGCTATGTATATAGTGTCCTTAACCCCACTTGGTGTGAGTAATCCCACATATTTCTGTAGAAACTTGAGTTTACTTATTCTGGGTGCTTCTCCTTGACCCCGCAGTATGTTTAGTAGTAGCTTTTTATTCAAAAATCATCAGTTCAGAAACACATTAAAGTCTAAGCATTTTATATAAGGGATTTTTGTGACTCAGATGGTAAAGAATCTGCCTTCAATGTAAGAGACCTGGGTTCAATCCCTGGTTTGGGAAGATCCCCTGGAGAAGGGACAGGTTACTCCCTCCAGTATTCTGGCCTGGAGAATTCCATGGACTGTACAGTCCATGGGGTTGCAAAGAGTCAGATATGATTGAGTGATTTTCACTTCACGTGGGCCTATTGGTGGAAAGCAATATAATTGGTGGAAAGCATGCTTTAACATTTCTCAGATGAATGAAATGAGCATCAAATTCAAGCAGCGATTAGGAGGGATAAATTGGAAGACTGAGATTGACATATATACACTCCTATATAAAAAACAGATAACTACTGAGTAAGTCCCTACTGCTCAGTACTCTGTAATGGCCTGTATGGAAAAAGAATCTAAAGAAAGAGTGGATGTATGTATATGTGTGAACCACTTTGCTGTACACCTGAAACTAACACAGAATTAGCAACTATACTCTGATAAAACATTTTAAAAACCTCAGTCATCTGTTGTGGTCACTTATAAATGAGATAAGAAAGCTTCTGACAGTTTAAATAGAGGGGCATGGAGGGAGGTAAAAGTACAGAGCAGGTTGGCAAAGTGCTAAATATGTGCAGAATAAGGAGAAAAATACTTCTAGCAGACTTAGAAGGAGAGTATTAGCCATCACTTTACAGTCTGGTACTGTAATTAAGTTCTACTAACATCAGTTTCTTTAGCTGTAAAGTAGGGGTCTCCATGTCTGGTTTTGCAGTGTGAGCTGTTTCCACGCACTGAGGGACAGAAACCCTTGTCTGGTATTACATATCAGTGCTTCTGTATCCCCTTTCCCTTTCTAGGAAGTTAAATGGCTCTGAGAACCATTTGATAAAGACTCTTGTTTAACTTGGACCCAGTGTGTAGCAGAGTTAATTCCCCATAGCTCTTGTGAAAATATTGTTCCCTAGAAGACATCGAGGAAAATGGTTTCTAGTCCTCAGCATACCAGTATTATACAGGAATGGAGGTCAAGAGCTGTCTTTTACTCATATGTATTTATATTAATGTGTTCTTGACCTAACAAAGAGCATAGAATAGCTGCTCAGTAAATGTTTGTCAAGTGATTCTGTGAAAAAACAAAAGCAAAACAACCCTCATATCTTAGTACGTGTTATAGTATTCATACTAAATAAATGATGAATGAATGGTGTGGTGGATGAACTAAATGAATGGCAACATGGAAGGCAAAACATGAATCAAGTTTAGAGACTATGATATCAAGTGCCTTGTGGGTGTCAGATGAGATGAGAATGAAATGGAACCAGGGATATAGCCAGTGAGAAATGCCTGGGAATTTCTCACCATGGGTGAGAAATAGTGAAGATGGTGTCACAAGAGGTAAATGAAGGGTCATACTTGACAGACACTTTTTAACTTGGAAATAAATATACGAGGCAAATAAGCAAAAAGTGTCAAAGCTGCTGCTGCTGCTGCTAAGTCACTTCAGTTATGTCCAACTCTGTGCAACCCCATAGACGGCAGCCCACCAGGCTCCCCCATCCCTGAGATTCTCCAGGCAAGAACACTGGAGTGGGTTTTCATTTTCTTCTCTAATCCATGAAAGTGAAGTCGCTCAGTCGTGTCTTACTCTTAGCGACCCCATGGACTGCAGCCTACCAGGCTCCCCCATCCCTGGGATTTTCCAGGCAAGAGTACTGGAGTAGGTTGCCATTGCTTTCTCCAATCAAAGCTATTATCATGGCTTTGAGTCTGGGTGGCTGGGACCATGTAATATTATACATTAAGATAGAGAAGCTATTAATAACTATAGGAGCATTTATGTAAGGGAGAGAAATACTGTTATGGACATGATTTTCACTAAACCCTTGCTCATCCATGGAGGTAGTAGAAAGTTGGATATATATTCCTGGGACTTTATAGAAAATTTGAGACAAGAGATGGCTGGAAGGTTGATGCACATAAGTATCATAGATGGTGCTTTGAGAGCAGACAAAATAATGAAAGCAGTGTATAGAGACGAATAAATCTTTGGAGACAGAACCTAGGGGAATGGCTATGTTTAGAGGGAAGCAAGAGTGGACAGAAAGATTGCCAAAAGATACAACACAGAGATAGAAATTAGGATAGTATTAACACCGTGGCTAGGCTTCCCGGTGACTCAGTTAGTAAAGAATCTGCCTACAGTACAGGAGACCTGGGTGTGATCCCTGGGTCAGGAAGAAGGGAATGGCTACCCAAGTATGTGACCTGTGTAAAGAAGAATGGCTCATCAACTGTCAGATATTATAGATATGAAATTGTCTCAGGAATGCAGTCATGCTCTGGAGTAGGCAATCATTGGCCATGTTTGACAAATAATTTCTTTAGAGCGACAATGATAGAAACTCTTGCAGTGACTAAGTTATGGCTAGAGGCAAGGAAAGAGAATAGAAGGAAATATTTTGAGATGCTTGGAAAAAAAGTCACAGTAGACAGTGTCTTAACAAAAACAATAGAAGAAAACTGTACAAAGGGAGCATTTTGTAGGAAAGAATGAAAAGAGAATGAGAATAAATATCAAAGAGAAGATAGGGATTTGTTGAGCATGGCAGCCCTGGTGAAACCCAGCAGAAACGGAAGTGTGCACTCGGGCAGAGGGAGGAGAAGTCTTGGCTGTAAGAGGAAAGAAGGGGAGGCTTCCTGAAGACCTGGGGGGATTTTGAAACACAGGGAAGTAAGAAATTGCTACTGAGAGTTGAGCATCTGTTGAAGGTAGAGATGAGAGTGGAGTGGGTGGAGCTGGGGAGGCCATTGGACCTCAGAGACTGGAGCAGCTCTTCAGCCCTGTCGGGAGCAGAGCCTGCTCTGGGGCTTTAGGATGCTGGACTTTCTCACTAAGAAGTTCCTCCTAGAAGTATCCACAAGGCTGACTGCCTCCCACAGCGTGTCGGTACATCCCACCATCAATACAGCTCAGACAGTCAGTGGTCTCATACTTGGTTCAACTATTGTATGATCTGTTATATTTCTTTAAAATGCATATAAATGACAGAAAGATAACCAGCTGGCAGTCCAAACATATGGTTTCTGCTTCTTTTCCTGTCTCCAACTTGTGTGATTGTTCTTTTGGATATGTTGGTTAGTTTTTCTGGGTCTCAGTCTTGTTTAAAAAAATCAAAGGCTTTGAATATATGATTTTAAAGATTTAATCCAGTCTGAACATTTTTTTTCCATTTCTAAGAACTATCTTTATCATGTCTAATTGTGATGTTTATTTTAAAAGTATATGGTCATCCTAAAGTGCACTTTTGGTGAGTAGTCTTACATTATTTTTAAGAATAGAGAGTATTTTACATAAAAATACAATTAGGATTGGGAAATACTATTGGAGTGTCCACATGTATCCTTTAAGTGACTGTGGATGCATAATAATAAGTACTATCCTTCAGTGTTTAATAATTGCTATCAGTTTCAGTTTAGTCATGTCCAACTCTTTGCGACACCATGAACTGCAACACGCCAGGCCTCCCTGTCCATCACCAACTCCCGGAGTTCACTCAAACTCATGTCCATTGAGTCAGTGATGCCACCCAACCGTCTCATCCTCTGTTGTCCCTTCTCCTCCCACCCTCTATCTTTCCCAGCATCAGGGTCTTTTCAAATGAGTCAGCTCTTTGCATCAGGTGGCCAAAGTATTGGAGTTTCAGCTTCAACATCAGTCCTTCCAGTGAACACCCAGGACTGATCTCCTTTAGGATAGACTAGTTGGATCTCCTTGCAGTCCAAGAGACTCTCAAGAGTCTTCTCCAACACCACAGTTCAAAAGCATCACTTCTTCTGTGCTCAGCTTTCTTTATAGTCCAGCTCTCACATCCATACATGACTACTGGAAAAACCATAACTTTGACTAGAAGGACCTTTGTTGACAAAGTAACATCTTTGCTTTTTAGTATGCTGTCTAGGTTGGTCATAACTTTCCTGCCAAGGAGTGTCTTTTAATTTCATGGCTACAATCACCATCTGCAGGGATTTTGGAGCCCAAAAAAATAAAGTCAGCCACTGTTTCTACTGTTTCCCTATTTATTTGCCATGAAGTGATGGGACCAGATTCCATGATCTTATTTTCTGAATGTTGAGCTTTAAACCAACTTTTTCACTCTCCTCTTTCACTTTCATCAAGAGACTCTTTAGTTCTTCTTCACTTTCTGCCATAAGAGTGATGTCATCTGCATATCTGAGGTTATTGATATTTCTCCTGGCAATACTGCTATAGTTCAAGTTAAATAAATATGTCCATACCTTTTAGTATGTTAAATATAACAAAAAGACTTCCACTATAAGAAATACAGTAGGTCTCTTCTCTATGTATTTAATGACTACAAATATTGGATATATTTGAGTCTTTACTTAAATCCTATGTTCTCATAAAATATATTCAAATAGTGAGGATAAACATCTGTGTAGCATCATTTCCCATTCCGGCGCTGTGTGAGTATGCATGTGTGTTGGACAATGAGTCGGACACAACTGAAGCAACTTAGCACAGGATAGTCAAACATGTGGTTTTACCACAACACATCCATTTGTGCTTCATGGCTTTTGAGTTGTTTCTGAGGTTTTACTGGTGTGAACAGTCTAGTACATATCTCTGACTCTATTTGTATTTTCCAAGAGTTCATCTTCATTATATACCCAGGAGTCAAAGTTCATCTTAATAAATTAATTCCAAATTATTTTCCAGAGTAGTTATATAAACTATATTGTGCTCAGTGATAGAAGAGACTCTACTGTTTTACATTTTTCTAAATCACTTGGATTCTGAAGTGAAAATGAGAAAGAGGAAGCCTGTATTTGAGACAGAGGCAGAATAGGGCTTTAGAGTCAACACAATTTTCTGTGTTTGCCATCTCGTTTCTTCAGACTTCTCAGATGTCATACATCAGGCACAACTTTTAAACTTTCTGAACATTATGAGGTAGTTTTGTAAATTAAAGATATTTTATTCAACATTTAATCTGTTAAACATAGTTGCTACATAACAGGCCATTGGTGTAAATTGGTAAAACTATGAATGGCATACAAGTAATTGGAAATATGATTCTATCTTCAAAACAATTTAAAACAAAAGTATAGGGAAAAGGTACATCATCAAGCAAGAAATTGAATTTTGTATTGAAATGATTATACTCTTTGAACAGGCACCCATTGTGTTTTTCTGTACATAAATACATGTATGTTTTATATACAGTCTGATTCATCACTGTGGATGCAAAGATGAATAAGAAATAAAGGAGCTGATAAATTTAGTAAAGTGGAAATGGAGACTTTGTTGTTGGTAAATCAGAGGAAGAGAAAGGAAAGAGTGCATCATACTAAGTCATCCCAGTCATGTCTGACTCTTCATGACCCTGTGCGCTGCAGCCCACCAGACTCCTCAGTCCCTGGGATTCTCCAGGCAAGAATACTGGAGTGGGTTGCTATTTCCTTTTCCAGGGGATCTTCCTGACCCAGGGATCAAACCTGTGTCTCTTATGTCCCCTGCATTGGCAGGTAGGTTGTTTACCACTAGCGCCACTTGGGAAGCCCAGAGAAAGTAACCTACCCAGGAAAAAAGAAAGTTAACATACCCAAATCAGTTTTTACGAAACTACAGACACACTAATTTTTATGGAAACATGGATTAAGGTCTAATGCTAATCCTAGCCCTACCCAGCTTGTGCAAAATAGGGAAGCTAGTGGAAAAGCGATGACACAGGAATTGAGACTTTCACCGGCCGTGAAACCTAATTCCTTGCGCTATGTCCATATGGTTATCTCTGGGAAGTGTGCACATGAAGTACTTAATTCAACCTGGAAGCAATAAATTGCCTAAAGCAGAAAGAACAAAATTGGGAAGCCCAGAGAAGTAACCTACCCAGGAAAAAAGAAAGTTAACATACCCAAATCAGTTTTTACGAAACTACAGACACACTAATTTTTATGGAAACATGGATTAAGGTCTAATGCTAATCCTAGCCCTACCCAGCTTGTGCAAAATAGGGAAGCTAGTGGAAAAGCGATGACACAGGAATTGAGACTTTCACCGGCCGTGAAACCTAATTCCTTGCGCTATGTCCATATGGTTATCTCTGGGAAGTGTGCACATGAAGTACTTAATTCAACCTGGAAGCAATAAATTGCCTAAAGCAGAAAGAACAAATTAATGTATTAAAATTAAGTTTTGAACAGGTAAATTATGATATCTTTGAATGCCCTGATTGTCCCTCTGCTTTGGATAGCTGCTTAGCTCCTAGCAGTGATTTCTCTTCTGGATTCCCTATACCATGGTGGTCTTGGTGATATTTTCTTATCATTTCAAAGGGAACATCAGGGTGTGCTTATGTCTTTCGTAAATGTCATTGGAAATTTTAATAAAAAGGAGTTTTTAAAAGATTATTTTAGTTTAAGCTTCAACAAATGACATAGACATACACACGCATGAATATGTCTACACGGTTGTGGGAAGGAAGCAAGTCAGTTTGTAATTTCATTACTTATACAGCTGCTTAAACAGGATAATTGCTATATGAATGCCATCTTGACATTAAACTAAAAACAACTCAAAGCAAAATGGATTTTGATTAAGAAATCTTGACATTGGCAAACATTTATTAGAAATGTCACAAAGAAGCAGATTGGTATCACACTCCACAGCAGTTTCGTCAACAGCATTATTCTGTTCGAAGGGGGAAAGGTAGGGGAATTCCCTGGCTGTCCAGTGGCTAAGACTCTGTACTTCCTCTGCAGGGGGCATGAGTTCAATCCCTGGTCTAGCAACTAAGATCCTGTGTGCCACACTGTGTTATCAAACAAAAATAAAAATAACAACAAAGAAGAAAAGATGGAATTACAAGACTGATGGCATACCCAGAACAGAAAACCCATGATCTATTAAATATGAGACTTAACATAAGGTTTTGTTAGTTGACTCTTTGTTGTTGTTCAGTTGCTAAATCACGTCCTACTCTTTGTGACCCTATGGATGGTAGCACATCTATCTGCTCTGTCCTTCACACCTCCCAGAGTTTGCTCAAACTCATGTCCATTGA
Organism: Madoqua kirkii; assembly: GCA_006408675.1. Taxonomy (NCBI): domain Eukaryota; kingdom Metazoa; phylum Chordata; class Mammalia; order Artiodactyla; family Bovidae; genus Madoqua; species Madoqua kirkii. The sequence continues at coordinate 39,828 of SJYC01034616.1, forward strand.
TTCAGTAATGATATCTCACCACCTCATCCTCTGCTGGCCTTTTCCCCTCCTGTCCTCAATCTTTATCTGCAGAGAACATTGAAAGTTTATATATATATATGTTTTTAGAATTAAGATACATCTGGACTTATTAAGCTGCTGCTGCTGCTGCTAAGTCACTTCAGTCATATCCGACTCTGTGTGATCCCATAGACAGCAGCCCACCAGCCTCCTCCGTCCATGGGATTCTCCAGGGAAGAACACTGGAGTTGGTTGCCATTTCCTTCTCCAATTCATTAAGCTATATAATCTTAAAGCCATGTTTTCTATGAACAGTTTTTCTTTATATTCAGATTTACCATATAAAGTGTACCAGAATGTATAGGAAGATGCATAGCTGCGATTCAGTATATCATGGCATAATTTTGCTTTTTTAGATCATGAGTAATTTATGTATATTCATGAATACCGGATGGGCTTCCCAGTGGTGCTAGAGGTAAAGAACCACCGACCAGTGCAGCAGATGTAAGTGACACAGGTTCGATCCCTGGGTTGGGAAGATTCCCAGGAGTAGGACATTGCAACCCACTCCAGTTTTCTTGCCTAGAGAATCCCATGGACAGAGGAGCCTGGCAGGGTGCTGTCCATAGAGTTGCCAAGAGTTGGAAACAATTGAAGCATCTTATCACACAGCACATGAATACTGAATAGTTTAATATTATGTTTTACAGATGATTATTTTCTCTGAAAAATTCGGAAGGCATGAGTAATAATATACTGAAAGAGAGATTATAATAAAAAAATGGCACTTTCACATGTTCCTTTCATGAGATCACGTTTCTTCATGCTCAGAGGCAACACCGTTTCGGTGGTAGAGCGCCGCTCTCTGAGACCTGCAGTTTCCTATCAGCAATGCTCTTATATACTCAGTATTGGGTTTAACATTCTCTCTGTGTGTGTGTGGTGACTTCTCCTTACAATCTAGGCTTGGTGTATACTGAGAATTAGGACCTATGTCAATAGAAGTGAAAAATATGTGAGATTTTGCTTTTAATGTCAAATATTCCTTGATCACTTCTTTGTATTAGGAACACAAGTAGGAATTAGAGAGAATACTTGCCTTCAAAGAGCTTGGAGTTTGGAGAGGACTCTGGACTGGTGGTCAGAGACAGGTACTTATACTCTGAAGTGAGAACTGAAATGGCACATCTGCCAAGTATATGTGAGCATGTGATGACCCCTTTCCTTGGGAGGAGAAAAGTTGATCCTTGAACTAGCTCTGTTTGGTAGGGGACTCCAGTGGCTGGAACTGAACCTGAAGCGGGCTTGAAGAAGGGCTGAGTGTTCACTTGAATAATGCTGTCTGTCATCATAAAGACCAGATACCCAGGTCCTGCATGCTGTGCAGAGCACAGGAAGAAGAGACCTAGTCAGGTCACCCCCTCATCTGTTCTGGATTCAAGAAGACCTTTATTGTTGCATCCTGATCAATAATCTCTAAAGTGGAAATGCACCGTCCGCATGATTAAGTGTTGGTTTACAAGGATGTCCTTAGTCTTGCATAAAATGAAACTTTGAATGTTTTCTTTTAAGAGTTGGTTGATTTTGCTGTTAGAATTTTTCTACCGACTGAGACCCTAGCTTTGCATCCTAATTCTTGGCTTTAAATTTTAGTCTGTCTCTAAATTTAAATTGACTTCTAATCTATTTGCCTCAAGTAAGGAGTCCCCATTCAACAGACAAGAATGTTCTTTGATAGACTACAATAGCATTTTTTGCACCTAAACATATATGCTGCTAAAGTTCAATAAGGAAATAGTGTAGCCAAATCTGTTCATTATTCATCACTCCTATTAGAAATAGAAGTTTATTGTACTTTTTTGAGATAAAAAGAACTCTGGATATATTTTCAGAGTAATATATTTTTCATTAGGATTGATTCGGACAATGCATTCATGATAGTAATATTTTGTTGCTTAAAAGTTAGAGACCACAACTGGAACCCAAAGGGTTTGGCTGGATAAGCAGAGGAAGGAGAGTGGTTTGTTGGAAGGTGGGTGCCCTTGGCTGAGATCGAAACTCAAGACAGCCATCCGACATTAAAATGCAGTGACTTATGAACCTTGGAAACACACTTCACTCCTCTGGACCAAGATTTCTCCCCCTGAAGTGGGACTACTCTTTTTCCTGCTTTATGGGGTTGTGGTGAATATCACATCCGTTACCTTTACCGTTCAGGTTTATCATTTTCAGGTATTTTGGAATATTCACTAATCTTTTCTTTAAAACAATTATTTGTTTCTTTTTGGCCGCGCTGGATCTTCCTTGCTCCTCCAGCTTTCCTCTAGTGTGATGAGCCCCGGCTGTTCTGTAGTCGTGGTGTGGGACCTTCTCATTGTGGTGCCTTCTCTTCTTGTGCAGCACAGGCTCTCGGGCACACGAGCCTCAGTAGCTGTGACTCCCAGGCTCTAGAGCACAGGCTCAGTAGTTGGTGGCCCACCAGCCTAGTTACCCCGTGGCATGAGGGATCTTCCTGGACAGGGATCAAATCCACGTCTCCTGCATTGGCAGGAGAATTCTTCACCACTGAGGCACCAGGAAGGAATGTTCAGCTATTCTTATAAATACCCTTCAACATCTTTTCAACTAAAGCACTTGAAATCTTTTGTGATTTGAAATACAATATACAAAGCAAGATGAAGCTTCTGAATGTCATTTCCTTTCTGGTCCAAAGCAAATGTTTGTCCTTCCCAAACTATACGAGGCATTCGATTTTTGCTTAAGATCCATTTGTGAAGGTCACCACCTTCCTCAGCCTGGCTGGGCCTTACTCAGCTCTGGCCTAAAGAAATTTGTCTGTGCTTTTAGAGGAAACTCAGTGTATGGACAGTGAAAGTGGAACTTTGTGTCCGCAGCCAGTCATAAACTCATTGTCATGGCGCTTATATTGTTCTCATAAATCAACATAACAAATACTAGGACTCAGACCAAATTGCTGTCATATAAATCAGTTCTAAATTTCTCCTCATGTTTAAAGGAGGTCATTGTATAGGTTAAAAGCTTCACAATGTGATTTTGTTAGGAAGAAACTATCATGAAAAAGGAGCAAGGGAGTCGAACTAAGTAGAAGAACTTTATCATCACCAAGTTTTGAGGTCAAGATCCCAACCCTAGGGTTGGGGTGGGAAAGCTCTCAGATTCAAGTCTCACTTGGCAGTTGGCTTTAAGCCTTAAGGACTTCTGAGTCCAGACCAGGCTTTATCTAGACACACTTTCCCAGGACTAGAACTCAGTCAAACCTTCAAACAAGGCATTCCTTCCTGTTATCTCAGTGCCGGACATTATTATTCTCTGCTGGACCAAACAATAAGTTTCAAAATCTTGTCCATCGTCAGTATTATAAAATAAGCTACTGTCCTCTCAAAGGTTCAAGAATGTCATTCTCCCATTTAGGTGTCAGTGATTAATAATTCTTCCTCAGTTAGTACTAAACTATCATAGTGACAGAGGGTCAACTGAGAGCCACTGATTTGAAAAGAAAATTTGTATTCTTAAAGAGCCCACATTTTCTGTGTTCAATAGGGAAAAAATAGCTGTAACCTTAGGTCAAGTATTCATAATTCATCAACAAGAACAAAAATCCTTCCTGTTTTGTGAAAACTAAACAGAAACTAAACCATATCAATTTATGGAGGTGACAAACAATAAATGTATAAGTAAAACCAATAAGACCAATGATAAAAATAAATAAGCAATTAATATAGTTTTAGGTAGTGTTCAGTGGTAAGAAAATGAGATAAATGGAGCCATAAAGAAGGCTGAGTGCCAAAGAATTAATGCTTTTGAATTGTGGTGTAAGAGAAGGCTCTTGAGAGTCCCTTGACCTGCAAGATCAAACCAGTCAATCAGGAAATCAACCCTGAATATTCATTGGAAGGACAGATGCTAAAGCTGAAACTCCAATACTTTGGCCACCTGAGGCAAAGAGGTGACTCATTGGAAAAGACCCTGATGCTGGGAAAGACTGAAGGCAGGAGGAGAAGGGGACGACTGAGGATGAGACGGTTGGATGATATCACTGACTCAGTGGACACAAATGTGAGCAAACTCCAGGAGCTGGTGATGGAGAGGGAAGCCTGGTGTGCTGCAGTCCATCGGGGAGCAGAGGGTTGGACAGGACTGAGTGAGTGAACAGCAACAGCAACAACAATGAGCAGCGTGAGGGTGAAGGAAGGAGAGCTAGGCAAGATTAGGTGGGGGAAGCCTTCTCTGGATAAGCAACATGTTTGCTAAGACTCAGAGGAAGAGCAGGAGGTGGCCAGGTAAGAAGGAATGGTCCAGGTAAAGGAATTGGTTCAGTGGTCTAAGAAAGAAAACGCCGTGCTTGAAACTTAGTGAAATGAGGGGAAAGTGAGAGAAAACAAAGTCAGAGAAGTAGGTAGGGATCAAATCCAGGTGCTCTGTGAGTGAGATGCTGCTGCTGCTGCTGCTGCTATGATGGTGAGGATGATAAGGATGCTGATGGTGCTGATGCTGATGCTGAGGACCATCATGGGGAAGCCATTTAAACATTTTAAGTAAAGGAGTGAAATGATGTGATTAAAATTTGGAAAAACTCTCTAGCTGCTCTGTGGAAAATAAACTCCCAAGACAGAGAGGGATGGGGCAGGAAGGGGAAGAGGGAAACCAAGAAAGATGCTGCTGTGGAAATGCAGAATAGAGAGGAAGCTCTAGTTGGCATCACTGGGAATGATGTGATGTGGTAGAGTTTGCACGAGAGCAGAACACGCAGTTGCTGATGTATTTTTCTGGGGTTTAAGGAGAAGAATCTGGTGCCGAGTTTCTTCTGCTTTTGTCTCCAGGGGCTGGATTGATGATGGTTCCATTTTACAGAGATGAGAAAAGCTTGGGAGAAATGGGAGAAGGATAATGGGAGAAGTTTTTAAAAAAAATTTCTATTCTGGTGTGTGAACTTAAGAGAAGTCTGGTAAACACCCAGTGGAAGTGGGCTGAAGGTGATTGACTGGATGTGCACAGAGCTCAGCAGGGGCAGCAGAGCCAGAGGTGAAAGCATTGGGAGTCAGCAGCATATGTGTGTGTTAGTGGCTCAGTCGTGTTCAACTCTTTGCAGCCCCATGGACTCTAGCCCGCCAGGCTCATCAGTCCATCAGATTCTCCAGGCAAGGATGCCAGAGTGGTTGCCATTCCCGTCTCCAGGTCATCAGCATATCAGTTCAGTTCAGTCTCTCAGTCGTATCCGACTCTTTGCAACCCCATGGACACACACCAGGCTTCCCTGTCCATCACGAACATGTGTCATCAATGGCATGCAGATGATGTTGAATGGCTCGGGCCTGGACAAGATAACACTGTATGAATTTACTCCTTCTGGTCATTTGTTTTCTGTGTTTCTATGAATCATCAGTTCAGTTCAGTCGCTCAGTCGTGTCCGACTCTGCGTGACCTCATGAATTGCAGCACGCCAGGCCTCCCTGTCCATCACCATCTCCCAGAGTTCACTCAGACATAATTAATTTAACAGGACTCTTCATAGTTTCCATGGCTCTGGGTAGGTTCGCATTGCATTTGGCATAATACATTATGTTGGCAGCTTCTGTTTCTAGTTTTGTTGCAAACTGTTGATAAAATTCACAAGTGCTGTATTTTATGAGTTCCCTGGGTTCTTTTTTTATGGTTGTTAATGAACTTGAGAATTTTTTATAATGCATGGTGTCAAGTTTAAGCACATTTCCTTACATGCGATCTAATTGTGTATAAATCTCTTATAGCAGAAGATATGTTCCTTTTGAAATTGAAGGGAGATTGATTCCTGCTGTGTTCATAGACATTGCAGCCAGATTTTGAGTTTTTTCCACTTAGAATGTTGGCAGTTTGACATTTTAACAGGTCTAAGTTAAATAAAACAGTATTTGAATAAACACAAGGAATATGATGGAGAAGTGTGTTCATAAGTAAGGCAATTGGGCACCTTTCTTTCCATAATTTTTTGCAGGTTTCATAGTCAAATAAATTTTCAACCCCATGGATTATAGCCTGTCAGTCTCCTCTGTCATGGAATACTCCAGGTAATAATACTGGAGTATTATACTGGAGTAACCTTTCCCTTCTCCAGGAGATCTTCCTGACCCAGGGATCGAACCAGCATCTCTCACATTGCAGGCAGATTCTTTACCTTCTAAGTTACCAAAAAATCCCCTAAATAATAGTAGTTTATATCAGTTAAATTGCAATTGGTTTTAGTATCATCTAATGAAAGAAACTTAAAATTCTAAGTGAAATTATGCATGATAAAGTATTCACTGTTTCTTAAAAAATGGAATACTTAAAACCGTATGATTACTTCTGCAATCATTTTAATAGATAATTTTTCCTTGCCATATTTTCAATGATTTTATTTATTTTTAAATGGATAATAATTTTATATATGCCAAAGATGGTAACCATATTTAAAATATAAGTCTAAATATATCTGTGTGGTAATTGTGTACTTTAGTTACACAATATTGTGTAATTTAGTTACACAATATTGTGTAATTTAGTTAGTGGGTCTGCTGCAGCACAATGCCATCAACTTGGTGGCTTAAACAACAGACATGTACTGTCTCTTTGTTATACAGACTAAAGGCCTAAGGTCAAGGTATTGGTTCCTTCTGACTATGAGAGTAGAAATCTGGTCCATGCTCTCCCCAGGCTCCTTGTGGTTTGCTGCCCATCTTTGATGTTCCTTGGCTTGAGGAAGCATCATTCTACTGTCTGCCTTTATCTTCAGTGATGTTTCCCCTCAGTGAGCATCTCTGTTCAAATTTCCCTTTTACATAAGGATGGCAGTCATTTTGGATAAGGGACCACCTGATGACTTCATGTTAACTTGATCATATCTTTGAAATTATTTATTTCTTCACTTTTGTCTGTGCTGGGTCTTCGTGCTATGTGTGGGCTTCTCACTGTGGTGGCTCCTCCTTTTTCGGAGCATGGGCGCTAGGCATATGGGGCTCCTGGGCTCTAGAGTATAGGCTCAGTAGTCGTAGAACATAGACTCAGTGCCCTGAGGCATATGGAATCATCCCAGGCCAGGGTTCGAACCCATGTCCCCTACACTGACAGGCAGATTCTTAACCACTGTATCCAATTATAGTCACTGTAACACGTCCTGGGAACTAGGATGCCAGTATATCTTTGTGGGGAGATACAGTTCAGAACATATAAGTATGTAATCTCCTTTCTTTCCTAGTTCAGTTCAGTGCTGTTCAGTCGCTCAGTCATGTCTGACTGTCTGTGACCCCACAGACTGCAGCACGCCAGGCCTCCCTGTCCAACACCAACTCGCAGAGTTCACTCAGACTCATGTCCATTGAGTCGGTGATGCCATCCAACCATCTCATCCTCTGTCATCCCCGTTTCCTCCTGCCTTCAATCTTTCCCAGCATCAAAGTCTTTTCAAGTGAGTCAGTTCTTTGAATCCAGTGGCCAAAGTATTGGAGTTTCAGCTTCAGCATGAGTCCTTCCAATGAATACTCAGGACTGATTTCCTTTAGGATGGACAGGTTGGATCTCCTTGCTATCCAAGGGACTCTCAAAAGTCTTCTCCAACACCACAGTTCAAAAGCATCAACTCTTCAGCACTCAGCTTTCTTTATAGTCCAACTCTCACATCCATACATGACTACTGGAAAAACCATAGCTTTGACTAAATGGATCTTTGTTGGTAAAGTAATGTCTCTGCTTTTTAATCTGCTGACTAGGTTGGTCATAACTTTTCTTCCAAGGAGCACGCATCTTTTAATTTCATGGCTAGAGTCACCATCTGCAATGATTTTGGAGTCCAAGAAAATAAAATCTGTCACTGTTCCCACTGTTTCCCCATCTATTTTCCCTGAAGTGATGGGACAAGATGCCATGATCTCAGTTTTCTGAATTTTGAGCTTTAAGCCAACATTTCACTCTCCTCTTTCACTTTCATCAAGAGGCTCTTTAGTTCTTCTTTGCTTTTTGCCAGAAGGGTGGTGTCATCTGCATATCTGATGTTATTGATATTTCTCCCCGCAATCTTGATTCCTGCTTGTGCTTCATCCAGTCCAGCATTTCTCATGATATACTCTGCATATAAGTTAAATAAGCAGGGTGACAATATACAGCCTTGATGTACTCCTTTCCCTATTTTGAACCAGTCTGTTGTTCCATGTCCAATTCTTGACCTGCAAACAGATTTCTCAGGAGGCAGATAAGAAGGTCTGGAATTCCCATCTCTTTCAGAATTTGCCACAGTTTGTGGTGATCCACACAGTCAGGGCTTTGGCATAGTCAGTAAGTGGAAGTAGATGTTTTCTGGAACTCTTGCTTTCTCAATGATCCAACGGATGCTGGCAATTTGATCTCTGGTTCTTCTGCCTTTTCTAAAGCCTGCTTGAACATCTGGAAGTTTACAGTTCACCTTCTGTTGAAACCTGGCTTGGAGAATTTTGAGCATTACTTTGGTAGCATGTGAGGTGAGTGCAATTGTGCGGTAGTTTGAGCATTCTTTGGCATTGCCTTTCTTTGGGATTGGAATGAAAACTGACCTTTTCCAGTCCTTTGGCCACTGCTGAGTTTTCTAAATCTGCTGGCATATTGAGTGCAGCACTTTCACAGCGTCATCTTTCAGGATTTGAAATAGCTCAACTGGAATTCTATCACCTCCACTAGCTTTGTTCAAAGTGATGTTTCCTAAGGCCCACTTGACTTCACATTCCAGGACTTCTGGCTCTAGGTGAGTGATCACACCATCATGATTATCTGGGTCATGAAGATCTTTTTTGTACAGTTCTTTTGTGTATTCTTGCCACCTCTTCTTAGTATCTTCTGTTTCTCTTAGGTCCTTAACATTTCTGTCCTTTATTGTGCCCATTTTTGCATGAAATATTCCTTTGTATCTCTAATTTTCTTGAGGAGATCTCTTATCTTCCCTATTCTATTATTTTCCTCTGTTTCTTTGCATTGATCACTGAGGAAGACTTTCTTATCTCTCCTTGCTATTCTTTGGAACTCTACATTCAAATGGATATATCTTTCCTTTTCTCCTTTGCCTTTCACTTCTCTTCTTTTCATAGTTATTTGTAAGAACTCCTCAGACAACCATTTGCCTTTTTGCATCAGGACAGTCTTTATCACTGCCTCCTGTACAATGTCACAAGTATCCATCCACAGTTCTTTAGGCACTCTATCAGATATAATCCCTTGAACTTATTTGTCATTTCCACTGTACGATTACATAAGGTATTTTCGTTCATACCTGAATAATCTAGTGGTTTTCCCTACTTTCTTCAATTTAAGTCTGAATTTGAAAATAAGGAGTTCATGATCTGAGCCACAGTCAGCTACCAGTCTTGTTTTTGCTGACTGTATAGAGCTTCTCGTGTTTGGCTACAAAGAATATAATCAATCTGATTTCAGTATTGACCATCTTGTGATGTCTGCTGCTGCTGCTGCTGCTGCTTCTAAGTTGCTTCAGTCGTGTCCAACTCTGTGTGATCCCATAAACGGCAGTCCACCAGGCTCCCCCATCCCTGGGAATTTACGAGCAAGAACATTGGATTGGGTTGCCATTTCCTTCTCCAATGCATGAAAGTGAAAACTGGAAGTGAAGTCGCTCAGTCATGTCCAACTGTTAGCGACCTCATGGACTGCAGCCACCAGGCTCCTCTGTCCATGGGTTTTCTAGGCAAGAGTACTGGAGTGGGGTGCCATTGCCTTCTCTGTTTGTGATGTCTATGTTTTCAGTATTCTCCTGAGGAGATACCCCATGTCCAAGGGCAAAGGAGAAGCCCCAGCAAGATGGTAGCAGGGGCAAAATCGCATTTGAAATTAAACCCCATACCCACTAGAGACACTCAGAGGGCTTGAACATACCTCGTGTGCACCAAGACCCAGAGACCCCACAAAGACTGAGACAAAACTGTGTTTGAGTGTCTCCTGAGGAGGTACGGGTGGACTGCTGTGGGAGCAGGGGCTCTGGGTGCGGTAGACCTGGGTGTGGCCTAAGCCCTCTTGCAGGAGGTCACCAGTAACCCCACCACAGAGCCACCGGAACTTACGCAGGACTGGGGAAACAGACTCTTAGAGGGAACAAATAGAACTTTGTGTGCACCAGGACCCAGGAGAAAGGAGCAGTGACCCCACAAGAGACTGACTCAAACTTGCCCATGAGTGTCCAGGAGTCTCCGGCAGAGGCATGGGTCAGCAGTGGCCTGCTGCAGGATGGGGGCACTGAGTGCAGCAGTGTGTGCGTGGGACCTTTTGAAAGAGGTCTCCTTTATCTTCATTACCCCCACCACAGTCTGGCCTCAGATCAAAAACAGGGATGGAACAAGGTCCCTCCCATCAATAGAAAACTGGATTAAAGATTTACTGAGCGTGGCCCTGCCCATCAGAACAAGACCATTTCCCCCTCAGTCAGTCTCTCCCATCAGGAAGGCTTCCATAGCCTCTTATCCTTCTCCATCAGAGGGCAGAAAGATTGAAAACCACAGTCACAGAAAACTAACCAATCTGATCACATGGACCACATTCTTGTCTAACTCAATGAAACTATGAGCCGTGCCATGTACTGCCACCCAAGACATAGGGTCATGGTGGAGAATTCTGACAAAACACAGTCCACTGGAGAAGGGAATGGCAAACCACTTCAGCATTCTTACCTTGAGAACTCCATGAATGGTATGAAAGGGCAAAAAGATAAGACACTGAAAGATAAACTCCCCAGGTCGGTAGGTGCCCAATATGCTACTGGAGATCAGTTGAGAAATAACTCCAGAAAGAGTGAAGGGACAGAGCCAAGCAACAACACCACCAGTTGTGGATGGGACTGGTGATGGAAGTAAAGTCCAATGCTGTAAAGAGCAATATTGCATAAGAACCTGGAATGTTAGGCCCATGAATCAGGGCAAATTGGAAGTGGTCAAACCTGAAATGGCAAGAGTGAACATCTACGTTTTAGGAATCAGCAAACTAAAATGGACTAGAATGGTTGAATTTAACTCAGATGACCGTTATATCTACTACTGTGGGCAAGAAACCTTTAGAAGAAATGGAGTAGCCATCATAGTCAACAAAAGAGTCCAAAATGCAATACTTTGATGCAACCTCAAAAATGACAGAGAGATCTCTGTTGATTTCCAAGGCAAACCATTCAGTGTCACAGTAATCCAAGTCAATGCCCCGACCAGTAATGCTGAAGAAGCTGAAGTTGCTCAGTTCTATGAAGACCTACAAGACCTTCTAGAACTAACACCCAAAAAAGATGTCTTTTTCATTATAGGAGACTGGAATGGAAAAGTAGTAAGTCAAGAAATACCTGGAGTAACAGGCACGTTTGGCCTTCAAGTACAGAATGAAGCAGGGCAAAGGCTAACAGCTTTGCCAGGAGAAAGCACTGGTCACAGCAAACACCCTCTTCCCTTCTAACATTCCTAATTTTCCTTAGACAGTTTTAATAAGTAATCATAAGGATTTTCTAACTTTACATATGTATATACTTAGGAACAAACGTGAAAAAGTGAAAATGATAGTTCTCATTCGTGTCCAGCTCTTTGCCACCCATGGACTGTAGCCCTCCAGGCTCCTCTGTCCATGGAATTCTCCAGGCAAGAACACTGCAATGGGTATCCAGTCCCTTCTCCAGGGGATTTTCCCAACTCAGGGAACCTGGGTCTCCTACATTGCAGGCAGATTCTTTACCAGCTGAGTTGGCAGGGAAGCCCTGTTAGTTGGTCAGTCATGTCTGACTCTTTGGAAGTCCATGGACTACATCTTGCCATTATGTGCTTATGATTCATTTATGAAGCCAGGGTACATCTCTGGCCCTGACCACTTCTCTGAAGTCCAAATTTGTATTCTGCCTCCCTTATCACCTCCAGCCAGATGAATGACAGACATTTCCATTTAACATGTTCAAAACAATTTTTTTATTTTCTACCCGTCCTCAGATGCTCTCCCATCATTCTTTTCCACCTCAGTAGACGATCCCTCTGTTCCTCTAAATTCTGTTTAAAGAGCTCAGTCATCCTGATTTGTCTCTTTTTCTTATTTCTTTCTTCTGCCTATTCCATAGGTGTCATATTTTCATACTACCACTGTATCAAATTACTGCAATTTAGTAGCTTAGAAGGACACACATTTGTGTACCCCATTGTCTCAGAAGTCTAACATGGATCTCCCTGGGCTAAAATTAAGGTGTCAACAGGATTGCATTCCTTTCTGGAGCTACTGGGAAAAATAAGCTCCTTCCACATTTAGTCAAGTTGTTCAAATTCGCTTTCATAAAGTTCTAGTGTTGAGGTTTCCATTTCTTTCCTGGCTGGTGGCCAAGAGCCATTCTCAGCTTCTAGAAAAGTGAAAGTGTTAGTTGCTCAGTCATGTCTGACTTTTTGCGACTCCATGAACTGTAGCTCGCCAAGCTTCTCTGCCCATGGAATTCTCCAAGCAAGAATACTGAAGTGGGTTGTCATTCCTTCTTTGGGGAATCTTCCTGAGCCAGGGATCAAGCCCAGGTCTCCTGCATTACAAGCAGCTTCTTTACCATCTGAGTCACCAACTAAGAGTTCCCTTGTATTCTGTGGTCATGACTCCCTTCCTTCATCTTCAAAGCCAGCAGTAAATGACTTTGAACCCCTCTGATGTATATTCTGCCTCATCTCGTTCTTCTTCTGCTTTATCTTCTTTCTCTTGTTGGATAAAATTTTAGACTTTTATTGGCTCATCAGGCAAACCTAGATTCAGGATGATTTCCATATTTTAGGTCAACTCACATGTAACTTTATTTTCAAAGGCCCTCCATTGTAGAATTTAGATGAATGTTTGAATGACCAGAGCCAGGCATCTTGGGGGGAAGGGACATCTTTAGAATTCTTCCCCTCACAGCTCCCATGTTCTGTGAACTCCATTTCAGGACTCTTTTGCTTTTATCCCTTTATCTCCTATAGGGATATTTTGAGTATCCCTACATATTCAAAACCACTGTTTCTGAATTATTGCCATATTCTCATCATTGACCACCCTACATGATTCCTATGAATCATGGTTTGTCAGATCCAAGCAGGACTATTTCTTCATAACCTGTATTGTTCCAGGTGGTTTCACATTAACTTAATGTAGTAAATTGATTTCTTTTTAAGAATGATAGCTATCATATCATGTTATTTAGATCCCCAAATGCTCCATTTAGAATAAAACCCAAACCTTAAAATGCTCTCCAAGGCCCTGATTGCTCCTCTGAAGGCCTGGTCACTTTACCAAACTATTTTCTTATCACTGGAAGAAGCCATCCTTGTTTTTTATGAGCCTGTATGTGTGCATTCTCAGTCAGGTCTGATTCTTTGTGACCAAATGGACCAGGCTTCTCTGACAATGGGATTTTCTCGGCAAGAACACTGGAGTGGGGTGCCATTTCCTACTCCAGGGGATATTCTCAACCCGGGTGGTTGCTGTTAATTGTCTGTGATCCTCTGCTAGAGTGTGAGACCATTGTCTGTTTCCTCGGCATCAAATCTTCGGCCCTTACAGTACTTTGATAGTTTGCTTCCCTGTAGAATTTAAGTTGCTTTCTTCTATGCAGTTTATTCTGCAGCATGTGAGGTTCTCATGTGCTGGATACCCTCTCCTGTTCCTCATGACGAGTTCCCCTAGGAACCGTATACATTAGACAAGCCCTCAACCCCCAAAACTTACAGCTTTACTCTCATTGTATTTGTATAAACTTTTCTAGAACCCAACTATACAAATCTTAATCCACTTTTATAAAGGAACTTCATTGAACAGAAGCCGAGTAACTTCCCCAAGGAAATCTGGTCTGGGGCTAGAATTCTGAGCATCTGTTTCTATGTCTGATTTCTTTCTGAATCATACCAATATCGTAATTTATCACAACTTTTTTGAAGCACAGGTAAATTAATTATTCAATATTTTTTTTCCAAAAGTGAATATTTGTCTTCTTCATGTTAATGTTTAATGTCTTCTGCTTGACATTTTTTTTTTAACTCTCAAACATTAAATTCTGTGGAGGATGCCTGAAAACAACTGACAGGTTGAAACCACGCAAAGTAACACTTTTCTAGAATCAGAAGGAAGGAGGGTGAGAAAGCAGAGATGATCTGCTAAGGGCTTTGCGGTTTTCACCCCTCTACTACTTGGTACCCAGGCCTAACTGTGTCTCCCATAGTTCCTGTTACATGTTACCTAGTTCCTGGTGTAAAAATGTGCAAACAGGTTTCCAAACTCTAAAACTGAAAGCTGACTGAAAAGCTCATGAAAATCTCCTTCTCATTCCTCCACTCACTGCTATACTTGGGATTAGAAATGCAACATTTAATTTCCCATCCAATATGATAATACAAAAGTGACTTTTTAAATGAAGGGCTTTCTTAGATCTTGGGACAGACGTGTTTAATCGTGGCCTGTTCACGTGACAGCACTGAACATATCTGGGGAAGATAAGCCCAGGCTTTCAAGGGGAGAGAGGAAGAGCTAAGATTTGGAAAGCCCAGGGAAGATGGGGACAGAAGGAAGATGCATACAGAAGAGGGGAGAGAACTTGCAAAACTTGGAGTTAACCTGCTGCAAGGATGGACTCAAGGCTTGAGAGACAGGGACTTCCCTGGTGGTCCATGGTCGAGACTTCACCTACCTTCCAATGTAAGGGGTGCAGGTTCGATCCCTGGTCAGAAAGCTAAGATCTCACATCCCTCATGGCCCCAAAACTAAAACATTAACAACAGAAGCAATATTGTAACAAATTCAATAAAAACTTTAAAAATGGTCCCTATCAAAAAAAAAAAAAAAACTTAAAAAAAAAAAAAAAAGATGTTTTGTTTGTTTTTAAGAAAAGGACTGAAGGGACAGGCTTTTTCTCAGATTTACACTCCACAGCATACCAGGTTGGTGCCTGACCCTAGTCACTCCCATTCTTGAATCTCTCTCATCTTTAAAAGAGGAAAACGGTGCTGTATTTGCAACAGTGAAAGTTGCTGATATAGGTAAAAAAACTTTGCATCATGTCTAGATCATGATTATCATCCAATTCACTGTAACAAGCAGTGTTTAGGAATTTCCCAGGCCAACTGGATGACTATGAAGACATGTGAGCACAAGTCGCCACAGCTGAACGCTGCATTAAATGAAACCACTACCTTTATTCCAAAATCTGACCCCACGTAGTCCACATTCCAGCAGTTGACACTTCCACGGGAAAAGCAGAACCAGTTTAGGAATACGGATGCTCATCAAACATGCAGTCATAAATGTCTGTGTTCTTATTTCTACTCTCTGTGTGTGATAGCAAAGTAACATAAAACCTTAAAGTTTCAGAATGTGTCTTAATGTTGTGCATTTATCAGTTATAAAGAAAAATACCATTCAATCTGCTGGGTTATGATTAAAAAGATTTACTGTGTGTAATTCATTGTAGGAATAAATAAACTGATACTCTTCAAAGAGATTAATACTGAGTTTCTAGAAGAAGGAGGAGTGGATTGCCAGATATTCAGTGTTTCCAAAATAAAGGCGGGCTGTACGCTCTGTGAGGGTGGGGCCATATCTGTGTATTTTGCTTCTGTGGGTTCTCAGTTGCTCAGTCAGGTCAAACTCTGCAACATCATGGATTGTAGGCTGCCAGGCTTTTCTGCTCATGGAATCTTCCAAGCAAGAGTACTGGAGTGGGTTGCCATTTTCTGTTCCAGGGGATCTTCCCAACCAAGGGATCAAACCCCTGTCTCTTCACATGTACCCCAATGTTCATCACAGCACTGTTTGTAATAGCCAGGACATGGAAGCAACCTAGATGTCCATCAGCAGGCAAATGGATGAGAAAGCTGTGGTACATATACACAATGGAGTATTATTCAGCCATTAAAAAGAATACATTTGAATCAGTTCTAATGAGGTGGATGAAACTGGAGCTGATTATACAGAGTGAAGTAAGCCAGAAAGAAAAACACCAATACAGTATACTTAATGCATATATGTGGAATTTAGAAAGATGGTAATGATAACCCTGTATGCGAGATAGCAAAAGAGACACAAATGTATAGAACAGTCTTTTGGACTCTGTGGGAAAGGGAGAGGGTGGGATGATTTGAGAGAACGGCATTGAAGCATGTATAATATCATATCTGAAACGAATTGCCAGTCCAGGTTCATGACATGATATAGGATGCTTGGGGCTTGTGCAATAGGATGACCCAGAGGGATGGTATGGGGAGGGAGGAGGGAAGGGAGTTCAGGATGGGGAACACGTGTATACCCGTGGCAGATTCATGTTGATGTATGGCAAAACCAATACAATATTGTAAAGTAATTAGCCTCCAATTTTTATATTAAAAAAAATAAAACCTGTCTCGTGTTTCCTGCATTATTATTTACCACTAGCGCCACCTAGGAAGCCATCTGTGTATTTTACTACCCTTCAGAATAGTGCTGGGAACAAAACAGATGTCTAATAACTGTTAATATTTGCTGAATGAATGAATGAAAAACCAAGCCTTCACAAGCTGAGTGATTTCTCAGCTTTGTTGAGCTGTCTAATAGACTTCTCTACAGAACTTTCGTTTGTCATAAACTCAACCTATGTCCTTCTACGCTGGCTTTTATTTTCAGAGAAAATAGTCTTCGTGAGTTTGACACTGTACATTAAAATCTTGTGATTATGGAAGTGAAGTGTTGTTGCTGCTGTTGTTCAGTCATCCAGTCATGTCCGACTCCTTGCCACCCCGCAGGCTGCAGCTGGCCAGGCCTCTCTGTCCCTCACCACCTCCCCAAATTCGCCCAAATTCATGTCCATTGCATTGGTGATGCCATCCAGCCATCTCATCCCCTGACACCCTCTTTTCCTTCTCTCCTCAATCTTTTCCAGCATCAGGAACTTTTCTTCTGAGCTGTTCGCATCAGAAGACCAAACTACTAAAGTTTCAACCGTCCTTCCAAAGAGTATTGGTTTCCCTTAAATGGCAGAACCAATATAGTATTGTAAAGTAAAAAAAAATAAAATTTAAAAAGAAATATATTTAGAAGAACATTAAAAAAAAAAAAAGAAAGCTTTAAAGAAAAGAGAAAGGGCTATGGAGGTTGCGCAAACCATCTGGGTTTTTCACAGGTTGGCACAGACCTACCGAAAGGAACTCCAGGATGAATTCTATATTTTCCTGTGAAAGAATCAGATTCTGTTAGCCTTTCTCTATTTCTTTGAGAAATTGAATGTGTTGGCCTGGGGGACTTAGAAGTTGGATTGTGTAATTCTATGGTGAAACAAAAATTCTTGCTCTGATCGTTAGGCCAGTTTTATAGAGAGTAGTAATTTAGAGGCATTCAAAATCTCTTTCATGGAGAAGAAAACAAGTCAATATTTTGTTTATTCTGAACCAATACTATTAGATCAGAAAATTTTCCTGCTGAGAAAACAATGTCATGGAGGTTCAACCAACCACTAGAAGAGCAAGAAGTCTTCGAAAGAGACTACATGGTTTACATGTGCTGGTAGGAAATTCTGAGCCCTCGTTGAGTGTGTGGAATTAGTCCTAGCCTTAAGGCTTCCCTGGTAGCTCAGCTGCTAAAGAATTCATCTGCAATGCAAGAGACTCTGCGGGAGAAGGCATAGGCTACCCACTCCAGTATTCTTGGGCTTCTGTGGTGGCTCAGCTGGTAAAGAATCAGCCTGCAATGCAGGAGACCTGGTTTTGATCCCTGGGTTGGGAAGATCCCCTGGAGAAGGGAAAGGCTGCCCACTCCAGTATTCTGGCCTGGAGAATTCCATGGACTTTACAGACCATGGGGGTTGCAAAGAGTCAGACATGCCTGAGCGACTTTCACTAATGCCTCCTTTCCCCACACTCGACATAAACCCAGCTTCATGCTGCTCCCATCTGCCCATACTTGGTCACCTATCCTTCCAATGGTTGCAATGCCCCTTCCCTTCAAAGATATACTCTGTGGTCGTTCAAATCTTGATTCAAATTTCACCTTCCCCAGACTCCCTTTTCACTCCTCTTACCCTGCCCTGCAAGCTTAATAATTCTCACTTCATTCTACTTGTACTATTGCCTTACTCTTGGTAACTATTGCCTTTATCTTGGTAACTCATTTTATTATTTTTCTCCCCCGTTGAGTACAAGCTCTTTGGGGACTCTATCTGCCTGGCCAGGGTCCAATAAACACAAAATGCTGGAACAACATAAACATGAATGATGCAATTACTGTGGATCTTAAAATTTAAGACCAAATTATTATATATGCAATATAATCATATGTTATCTTTGAAAAGTTATACTTTTTCCAGTCAGTGGCTCCTTAGAGGGTTGATGCCAGGCGATGGGGACAACGGTGGTAAAATCAATCATTGAAATTGTGCAAAAATAAAACAAAACAAGACAGAAGTTACTCTTTAGATCCATGTCCATGCATTCATGCTGAGTTGATATTCACAGAATTAACTGAAAATGAGCTCTACTTATTGCTGTGTAACACCATGAGTTTTACACAAGTTACGTGGCTTCCACTGTATGAGATATTATGAGTGTAATTTCTAATGATCTCAGTGTTGCATGAGACATTTCTTGCCCAGTTTGAGAGATGGGGAATCTGAGGTTTAGAAGTGTTCAAATGATACTTCAGATATCAAATAGCTAAATAAATGGTGAAATTAAAAGGGGAGTCCCTCATAAAAGATAGCCTATATCTTACACATTTTAGGCTGCTGTCACAGAACACCATAGACAAGGTGGCTTAAACAACAGAAATGTATTTCTTACCGTTCTGGAGGCTGGGAAATGGAGATCAAAGTGCCAGCTGATTTAATGTCTGGTGAGAACCTGCTTTCTATTTATAGGCTCTCTTGTTGTATCCTCATATATTAGAAAACAGAGAGAGAAGGTAAACTTTCTCATATGCCTTCTTATAAGGACACTAATCTCATTGCTGATGGCTCCCCCCTCATGACCTACTTAACTCCTAAAGACCTCACCTTCTAATTTCCTTATATTGTTTGGTTGTTTAGTCACTAAGTCTTGTCCAACTCTTTTGAAACTCTGTGGACTGTAGCTCACCAGGCTCATCTATTCATGGGATTTTCCAGGCAAGAATACTGCAATGGGTTGTTTTTCCCTTCTCCAGGTGATCTTCCTGGCCCAGGGATCAAACCTTGGTCTCTTGCATGGCAGATGAATACTTAACTGCTGAGCCACCTGAGAAGCCCTTCCTTATGTTAAGAGTTAGGATTTTAGCATAAGAATTTTAGGGGATACAGACATTCAGTATCAGAAAGTCAGGTTAGTGTGGTAATTGTGTTAATATCAATATCAGAAACAAAGTTATTCCAGGCTATTATAGTAAATGTACATGATGAGACTTGGGTTCCAAGTTACTGGGAGAAATGTAGTCCTCTTCAGAAGCAGTTGACTAGCCCTTGGTGTGGCTTGTCAGTTGATTGGCTCAGCTCTCATAACTGTGGCATTTCACAGAGACACAGTTCTTGAAGGCTGAAATTCTCTTGACATGGTAGTTGTTCAGGGAAAGCATAGCTTTCCCAAATACTAAGGGCTGATTTTCAGATTTCCCAAGTGTAGAGTCTCACCAGAAGAATATCTGTAGCATTGCAGTGAGGGAAATTATTGCAGTGTCCACCAGCAAAAGCTCTACTTGTGTTTCTGTCAATTATAACATTAGTCCAATAGGCTTGAGGCCTATCAGGAAATTAAATTCAACGCACAATTGGTATGGAGTGGGATTATTGCCCTTATTCAAATTAAGATTCAGAATTTTTAAAAATGCATGTACTTTCATGAACACAATGATGTTAAATGATCCAGAATAACCACAGGAAGATAGTCTAATATTTTCAGATATTTACTATGTGTTAGGTACACATAGTAATTTTACATATATATTATCTCATTTAAACTTCTCAAAGAGTTTGTAATATATGTAGGCACTATCATTGTCTCACTTTATAGGTGAGATGACAAAGCTACACTGTTAATAACTGATGGATTTACTGGTCAAACCACAATATAGTCATCTGTGTATTTATCACTGTAAATTCACTGAGGATTGAAGACTCAAAGATGAAGGGACACAGCACCACCCTCACAGTATGGTAAAGAAATGGACAAACTATCTACACAATATAACCATGTCATAAGCTAGGTGCACGGAATGGTCTGGGAGGTTGCTGGCAGACAGAAGGGGCTTCACAGATAACTGAGACTTGGAGTAGTACATGGAGTACCTGAGTTAAAAGAAGCAGATTATGAAGCTGGCAAGAGAACATATCACATGCTCTGGGAAGGATGGGTGTTGAGTTCTGTAGGACTAGAATACAAAATGTGAGTCAGGAAGAAAAGGTCAAATCCTAAAGAACTTTGAATGTCATGCGAAGGAATTAAAATTTTACTTAACTAAAAGAGGGTAATTGAAGCATTTAAGCAAAATTAGCATCAATAGACTGAAAATTCACTTTAATAAAAGCATAGTGGATGGATTGCTGATGGTGAGACTAGAAATAAGGAAGTTAATTAAGATATTGCAACAGTCAAACCCTTGGAACTGAATAGGGAGAGTGGAAATGAAAAGCAGATAGCAAATTTGAGAGCTTGGAAAATAAAGGGAGTGTTTAAGAGCACGTATTCTGGGCTGACTGCTTAGCTCAAACCCAGCTCTGCCTCTTCCTCACTGTGTGCTCTTAGATAATCCTCAAATCTCTGTGCTTGAGTTTCCTCATCTGTAAAATTGAGATAATAATGGTATGTATTTCATAGTGTTGTTGTGTATTTTAATATAAGATACTTTGTATTTAATATGACACATTATTGTTGAACATTATTGTACAGTTAATGCAAAGTGCTTCAGACAATACCTATCTCTAAGAAAGGATTATACAGGAGACATTTGAAAACTTGAAGCAATCTATACATGTACTTGTTGCTAACCTTCACAATGGGCAAAATTAGTTATTTTTCCTTTTGTAAAATTGCATCTTGAGACAAATTTAATTTGCTTAAAATGAAATTCAGACAAACAAAGCACAAAAAATCAACCTGGTTTAGAACTGCAAATTTGCAGTTTGCAATTGCAAACCGAAAACGTCATCCTTCCGTGGTTTAATGTATGCGGTGCTTTTGTGGCCTTCAGTTGCATGCTCTTAGTTGCTCAGTCGTGTCTGGCTCTTAGTGACTCCATGGATTGTAGCCGCCCAGGCTCTTCTGTTCATGGGGATTCTCCAGGCAAGAATACTGAAGTGGGTTGCTATCTCCTGCTTCAGGGGTTCTTCCCAACCCACGGATACAACCCAGGTCTCCTTTACAGGCAGATTCTTTACTGTCTGAGCCACCAGGGAAGCCTAAGAATACTGGAGAGATAGCCAATCCCTTCTCCAGGGAAAATTCTCAGCACAGGAACTGAACCAGTCTCTTGTATTGCAGGCGGATTCCTTACAAGCTGAGCTACCAGGGAAACCTTTGCAGTTACATAGTGTAATGAGTCTGGAGGTTGAGTTTTCCAGAACAGGTAACATTGTCATGTATTACTGGTTTTCATAATTGCTGTTTTTCTTATTACTACGCAATGCACATAAAAATGATATATAACCACAGACAAGCCAGCTCTCAAGAATTATTAATACATAATTAAATATATCATTATTTTAAATTTGGTTAGATCTCGTATTTGAAACTACTGACTTCTGCAGTCCATATACTCTGAGGATTTTAATTTGTTTTAAAGAAAAATATAAAAACCTGTATTAAAGAGTATTTCCCTTCTAACTGTATGTATGAGACTTTCTATCTCGTCTCATTCCTTAGGGTAAACTTTAGAAGCAGACAAAATACTTTGGCTCAAGTACTTGAGAAATTTGGTTTCATTAACAGAAAATAGAGTCAGTAAAGAATTAATTTCTATAATGAATTGCCATGATTGGTCTTCTGTTTTACTTGTAAGATCTGGTATTGGGATGGAGACTAAATTCTGAATAGAAGATAGAGGCACATAAATGGATTTAGATTAGATTAGATTAGAACATTTTTTACTGCCTCATAAGACAGATGACTTGAGCTAAGTCATTCAGGACTGGGCTTAAGAGGAGGAGATACATTTGAGTAAATAAAATCTGACAGAACTTGATGACTAATTGGATATTGGTCATGAAGGACAAGAAAGGATCAAGAAAGATCCCTGATTTCTAGGCTGAGTAATTGAGTGGAAAATCAAGTACCATAAAAGAAAATATAGGAACATGAAAAAGAAAAATGAAGCTTAAGAGTATGAAGAATGGCATGTTTAGTTTCAATTCAGTTGCTCAGTCGTGTCTGACTCTTTGAATCCCATGGACTACAGCACACCAGGCTTCCCTGTCCATCATCAACTCCTGGAGCTTGTTTAAGCTCTTGTCTGTCGAGTTGGTGATGCCATCCCACCATCTCATTCTCTGTCATCCCCTTTTCTTCCTGATTCTAGAGGCCTATACTACAGCTAGGCAGATGTGACAAGTAGATAATTGGGCAGCTTGAGTGAGACATGGGTTGGTGAGATTGATGTGAGATTTATTGGGACTGGTGGTAGATGGTTCCACGACCATGGATGTGTTCCTTTTAAGAGAATTCTAATTAAAAAGAACACTTGGCCAAGAACAAAACTCCAAGGAAAAGCAATGTTTATATACATAGGAAAAAGAAGCCCTTGAAGATGAAAGAATGCTGGATTGGAGACATGGAATGAACACAAGAGAAACCAAGAAAGTAGAAAATATTTTCAAGGGGGAAATATCTATTCCATAATAAGATCACCTCTTTAAAGACCATCTCTGAATATGCTCACATACTGAGATACTGGGAGTTGGAACTTCAACACATGAACGTTGTGGGACACAGTTCAGCTCATAACACTAGCCACACACAGAGGTCACAGAGAGAGAGAAAGAGATGTTCTCAACTATATCCTGTGGTTCCAAGGTTCCCTGCTGAGGAACCAACTTGTGAGTGAAGAGGCTTTCTTGGATACTACAAACACAAAAGGACTTCCTGCTGGAGCCCTATCTAGTTTGAAGAATGATGTGAATCTAAAGTCTAAATCTAGAGCACTCTGTTTATGCTTCCTTGGTGTTTTGATCACCAAATTTCGGGGAAATTTGTTATGTAGCAATAGATAATTGAAACAAATACCAAAGCTGACAAGAGCTGACTAAGAAGTCACAGGCCTGGTGGACAATATGAAGATCTATCTATCACTATTCAGTTGCATTTCACAAACAAAATCTCCCTTCACATGAGGCCATTACTGCATATAGAGTAAAGCTGTGTCAAACTCATTAATTTCATGCTGTAGGTATGCCCTTTTGTTTGAAATTCACACATAAAACCCCCTTCATCAACATCTCTTGATGGAACTAGATTTGATGTGTCAAAATATTTTTTTAAAACTCACAGAAACCTGGCTTGTGAGACTGTGCTACTTCACTGAGAATAATAAAATACCTGCTACCATCACTGGCTTCTGATACAGTTGTGCCATACAAGAAAAGTTCACTGAAGATATTTATTTTTCTTTGGATTATTTTAAATAATTTGTGGAATGGAAAGAATTGGAGACTGCAATTTCTCCGGTCTTTATAACATTCTGTACATCCCTTGGAAAGTTCACAAATCTGAAACTTTAAAATCTACAGAAAGTCAAACAATGCCAGTGTAAGTAGCTTCATGAAAAGTTCTATATTACTGTAAGGGATTAATATTTAGTGATGTACTTTGGTCCAATATCCAAATAAAATCAGGATCATCTCCATCAAAGGGGATAAGACTTCAAATTGTCCAGTTTACCCATTTCTTAGCATCCTAATTGAAACTCCAGTAAATGTTTTCCCCAAACCGTTATCTGTTCCCTTTAATTCCTTTTGTTTTTCAAGCTACATATGTTCCAGTTTCTTCTGTTTTGGTCATTTTCTTATGCACCTTGTTCATTGAATTGTAACATACACAAACATGCCCACCCCTACTCCCATCTCTCCACACATATAGATTTATAATATATGAATGCTGGACACAAGAAATAAAGAATTATACTTAGGCACTTGGAAGAAGAGGATGCTTAGCAATAAGAAAGATCGGCTTTTCTAATGCCCACATTTGCTGGAAAGGAGACAATATCTTAAAGACAGTACATATCAGAAATTTCCCTGACTGCCTCTTGTGTTGCTTTCTTTAAGTGGTTGTGTTGGTAAGGGCAGGGATGACGTGAAGGCAAAATTCCTACGGGATTATAGTATATTGCTAAAACTATGTTAGAGTTCATCTTTAAAAGATAATGCAATTTGTCTTTTCTGAGTTATAGGTGAGATTCCAGTCTTCCCCATTTAGCCAGTGGTACAAATTCCAAGAGACAAATTAATCTGCCTTCTATGCTTTCCGATCACAGAAATAAGAGGAGGGGCCAGGCTCTTGCAGCATTTTTAAATTTTTTACTATATTTTTACTGTAACTGATATTATATTCATTTTCAGTACGATTCCATCACATTATAATTCATTTTTTTGTTATTACCATGGTTACTGCTCTCATTTATTTTCCTTGCTGATCTCAAGCTTGAACTACTGCAGCAGGTTTCAAGCTGGCCCAAGAGCATCTATTCTCATTCTTCTTACTCTGCTCTGTTGGAGCGACATTTCTAAAACATAAATCTGATCTCTCTCGCACTTGTTCCCCTGGTGATCTCATCTAGTCTCATGGAGATAAGTATGATTTAGATATTGAGGTCACTGATACTTATTTCCCAGCCTGGACCTCTCCCCTTGAACTCTAAAATCTATATGCTACTGCCTGCCCCATAAATCTCCTCGGATGACTTCAAGACATCCTAAATCCCCAAACAAGATGGGGCTCCTGATCTACTTCTCCAAGTGTGATCCTCCTTCAATCTTTTCAAGTGTCAATTCATTCTTCTGATTGCTTAGACAAAGCCTCAGAGTCATATTTGCACAGGAACTCAGATATAGCGAGGCTAAATGATATCTTTAAGTTCATGGGTAAGTAAGCAGTGGAATCGGGCTGTGAACTGGCAGTCTGACTCCAGAGCCCGTGCTCTTTACCCTTCCACTAGACTGCTTCTCTCTCTTATAAAATCCTTTGCATGTAGTCTGGAATTTCATATGGCATCTGCATGACAAACATCAACTGTTCACCCCAGGACAGGCTTGCTAGATCAAATTAGAATTACAAATTCTGGTTCTACCTAGTTGTCATACAAAAGAGCTGAAAATTCCCTTTGTTTAGGGCCAAGGTTTTTTTTTTTTTTCCCCACTCTACTTTTTTTAAAAACCATTCTCTGTTTTCTTACAGGCTACTAGGTTGGGATTCTGAGATCGAACCTCAAATGTGTCTGTTACAATTCTGTCTCAGTTACTAATTAGCTGTATGACCTTGGGAAGTTTTTAAATCTCTTGAGGGTATGATTGGTCTGCCAAAAAAATGCCACACATGCATTAGATGGTTCAGGCTCTGTGGTAATAATGTGGAGAAATAAATAACAGGATACATGAACCCTTAACTGGCTGGGGGCAAGAATCATATCTGTTTGCTTACTATCCACTTTCCAAGAGTTAATCACAATCTGTCTTCTGCAGAAACTCAATAAATATGTGTAAATTGCTGGTTGAGGATTTCATGATTTAGTATGGACCAGGTGACTTAAAATTCCACAGTTAGTTTGGTAGAATGAACCCTGATTTGAAAGACAGAAGACAAGGTCTGAAGGCAAAACAGGCAGAGATTTATTATTTCATTGGCTATTTCACTGATTATTTGACATCAGAACAACCAGTCTTCACCTGGGTCATTTTCAGTATGGTCTCTGCAAAATTTGGAAAAGATTGGCTTAGTTCTTCTCAAAGTTGTATTAACAGAGCTCGGATCGTATAATTCACCTGCACCACAAAACACAGTGTCAACGTGGCACACTTTTGTTTGTGTTGGATCTATTTGGTAGAAGGGCTCAGGAACTCAGCATCAGTACCTATCTAGCACACATAAACGTCTCCACTTACACATGATTTGTTTTAGACCCTTCACTGATATTGTGAGTAGATAATATTATCCCCATCTACAAGTAAGGAAGATGAAATTGAAGGAGGTTTCCCAGGGTAAAACGACTAGAGCAAGTGTAATAGGCAAGACTGGAATCCAGGATGAGGAGGCTCTCAATTCTTATCCTCTTCCTTCCTAAATCTCCAGTCCTGGTGATGCACAGGAGAGGGCAGTGCAGGGTGCTGTTGGTGATGCTTCAACACCACTTTCATCTGACTCTACAGACAGCCCTATGATCAGCTGAAGAATATTCTAGTCACAAAAAAGCTCTAATTAATTAGGAAAACTCTGGTAATTAATTGCACACTCCCATTCTGTTTTCAATAAATGTAATCTATTAAGTCAGTAGCACTTATTCATGATAACACAAAGTATGTTCAGTAATAGGCTTGCCTTCCATCAGAGAACTAATATGGGGTTTTATGTGGAATTCTAGGAGAAATCAAGTAGGAACTGTTAACATTTGCTTCATTGCACAGATTACATGGTGCCTTGATTCTGTGGTTGACAAGCAGTAAATTGCTCAGTTGAGTATGGTGTACTAAAATGTGTTTAATCTACTATTAGTTCCACAGAAAACAATACTGTCTATCTCACTCTCAGTCACCCTGAATAACATCTGGGGACTCAGAGTCTTATAATTACAATTACAGACCATGAGCTGTAACAATAAACCACAAAGGGACTAATCAGATCCTTTTTTGGAATTTGCTTATTTCAAATAATGTCTAGTTAACTTTTTTTAATAAAGAGCTCTGTATTGGTCCACATTTTTGGTAAGATGAAGGAAACATGGATTTTAATTACAGAAGTCATGCTATTTATTTTCTTAATCATAAGGCACTATCTGCTTGGAATATTTTATGTTTTTCCTTTCTGGTATCTGGTAGATAGTTGAACAAATATTTTTGTGATCGCCTCTTGGGACAAGAAAAGACATAATGTTTAGAAAGTTAAATGTTTAAATAGATAACTGCCTAAACTTGAAGTGATATAACCTATGCTGTCAGACTTTATTTTTTTGGGCTCCAAAATCATTGCAGATGGTGATTTCAGCCATGAAATTAAAAGACGCTTTCTCCTTGGAAGAAAAGTTATGACCAACCTAGATAGCATATTCAAAAGCAGAGATATGTAATTTGCCGACTAAGGTCCGTCTAGTCAAGGCTATGGTTTTTCCTGTGATCATGTATGGATGTAAGAGTTGGACTGTGAAGAAAGCTGAGCACCGAAGAATTGATGCTTTTGAACTGTGGTGTTGGAGAAGACTCTTGAGAGTCCCCTGGACTGTAAGGAGGTCCAACCAGTCCATTCTTAAGGAGATCAGCCCTGGGATTTCTTTGGATAGAATGATGCTAAAGCTGAAACTCCAGTACTTTGGCCACCTCATGCGAAGAGTTGACTCATTGGAAAAGATTTTGATGCTGGGAGGAATTGGGAGCAGGAGGAGAAGGGGACGACAGAGGATGAGATGGCTGGATGGCATCACACTGACTCGATGGATATGAGCCTGAGCAAACTCCGGGATTTGGTGATGGACAGGGAGGCCTGGTGTGCTGTGATTCACGGGGTCGCAAAGAGTTGGACACCACTGAGTAACTGAACTGAACTGAACTGAACGGAGAGGTCTTAGAAAGAAAACAAATAATAAGATAAAGTGTCATTGCCTGTTTATTCAGAGCCAGTGCAAAAAAAAAAAAAAAATCTGAATAGTTTGCTTCTGAGAAGTTAAGGACTAAATAGGATGCAAAATAGTACTACCTCTCTTAGCCTACACTTTTGGTAAGTAAGTTTCCTCCTTGGTGCTGTAAAATCTATAATATATGTTACACCTGTCATATTATGTATGTGTTTTATTCAAGTTTCATTCAGAATTTTTTGGTGATCAGTAGGTATATTAAAATAGAAGTAGGTATATTAAAAATGAAAATAGAAATTTGTTTGTACATGATCCTGTCTAGAGGGGTTCAAAATTCATATTGAAAAAAAAGTTTTGTTTATTTCCTTGTTGACCTCTTTGAATGCTTAAAAGGTAAGATCCATCAGCCTAAATGATTTGGCAGGTGTTATTTGTACTCACCCTATGCATTTCTGTTTGTTAACCACAGGTCTTTGCATAGTACTAGGTTAATGTATGGCAAAAACCACTACAATATTGTAAAGTAATTACCCTCCAATTAAAATAAATAAATTAAAAAAAATGAACAGTACTAGGAAGCGGTTCAAGATGCCAATGAGTTAATCTTCAGGAGTACTGTTATCTGTTTTAGTGAAATGGTCCTGTCATCTCCTTATTGATTTTTAAAGGCACCCTCTTATTATTTCTAAATGAAATTGTTTAAAGTTTACTTTGTGATGAGTAGATGTTGCTCTGACAAAATGAAATTGACAAAAAGCTAAAACTTTAGCTGATCCAGATTCTGTCACCAAATAGGCTGTGATTCTGAGTCATCTTACAAATATGCTGCCCCTTGCTTACTTCCTCTTTCACAGAATGGTAACGTTTCTCTTGATGTGGCTTTGAAATGATATGACTTAATGTATGTGAAGGCATTTTAAGATAATGCTTAGTGCATGCTATATATCAAGTTTTATTAACATTAATAACATACCTCATCTTATGATATGACTCTCTGTTTTTCCCTTAAGATATTTCAGTGATGGTTCTCAAACTCTTTGTGGGTCATATTTGCCCCCGATAGTTCTCCGGCTTCTCCTTTCCATTTCTGAAGTTTTCCTATTAACTTATTAATAGGAAATTAACTCCTTTAACCTATTAACTCTGATATACTTCCACCCATTTCTGTAACATGGTATCTGATGCCATATAGTTTGGTTATTTATGCAAATTAATTTTATGGTGATTAACTTGATCAGACAAATATTAACTCTTTCCTCAAAGTTGCTGGGCTTCCCACGTGGCACTAGTGGTAAAGAACCCACCTTTCAATGCAGGAGATGTAAGACAGGCGGGTTTGATCCTTGGGTTGGGAAGATCCTCCGGAGGAGGGCATGGTAACCCACTCCAGTATTCTTGCCTGGAGAACCCCATGGACAGAGGAGCCTGGTGGGCTACAGTCCATAGGGTTGCACAGAGTCAATATGACTGAAGAGACTTAGCAGGCAGGCAAAGTTGTTAGCCTCACTTACAATGAAGTTAGAATGTTTACAAATGGTGTTCTTAAAGTATTTATTTGCAGACAGATCTTAGACTCAACGTTTATTTTGTAATTAGCTCGTGAACCATTTAAAGACAGACCATTACTTTCTTAATCTTTGTATCTCTTTGTTCCAAGCCATTTTCAATAACCATTGAGAGAGAGAAATACCCCTAAACTATGTATTTGGTGAAGAAGGGGTGTGTCCTGTGAAGAGCTACAAATTTGAGGACACAAGAATACCTAGAAGGTAACTTGTGAGGGGATCTACAATCCAGATCTCCACAGAGAGTTCACTTGAAAAGTTGGTAAAGAACTCAGAACCCAGGGATGGAGAACAGAGATACCATAATATGGTGAACAGGTTCTAAAGGGAAGAATTAGCCAAGAGGAATCCCTTGAGGCTGAGACTAGCCCCTGGATCCCTTTACAGAGTGCCCACAACCCTGCTCAAAATTAGGAGCGAGCTGTCTGAGCTGTCTTGAACATATTTATTTATTCAAGCAACACATACCTATTAAAAATCTATTCTATCCCAGGAAAATTACTGGGTACTGAGTATATGTGGGTGACCCAAGGGTCAGTGACCTTGCCCTCATTAATACCTCATCTCATAGGGATTCAGAAAACAAATAAACAAGTTAATTAATTAGTGCAGATGATCATAAATACTGAGAAAGGAACAAGCTGGGTGCAGTGATAGAATATATTTGGGAGTAGTGATTTGACCTACATACACCTGTAATACATAGACAGGTAATCAGCGGAGGCAAGATTTGAGATGCGATTGGAAGCATTAGGAGGAACCATCCATACTAAATAACAGGGAAAGTGTGTTTCAGAAAATAACGTGTGAAAAGGCTGAAAGAGCAGAAAAAAATCGGAAGCTCTTTAACACAAGTGATTTTTCCCCTTCAGTAATGTTTAAAAAAGAAATGCAGCCTATAGACAGAGATTTGGGGAGGAAAGGAGAACACAGCCAAGGGCAGGGTATGTTTTGTGCTCCCAAGTCTTCCAACCAAGCCTCCACATTTCTTCCTGCAGGGATCAGAATTTGGTTATTTCTCTAGAAAGAATTTGCACTTAGGAAACTGAAAGGAGTCCAACATGGCTAAAACATAGAAAATGAGTAGTGTCGGATAGAGATGTGATGCAGTTGTGGGTCGGTGAACACTGTGGCCGCCAGCACTCCTTCACTTCCTGACTGCCTCCCTGGAGCTTCCCATGTGCTTCTCTCTTACAGGGCTTGGGTGCTTGTGTCTTCATTCAGTTCTCTGAGCTGCTTTAGATGCTCTCAAGGACCTCTGTTTTTACCCTTCTTCTTAGCCAGGCTACGTTTCTGTTGCTTACCACCCAAGAGCCTTTACTGATATAGACACTGCTCTATCTTTATCTTGTTTTCTTTCTTGCCTGCTTGGCATCATTCAACATATTTCCTGGAGGAGTATGGTCTCTAGGCTGATGTGATTCTGTATTCTCCGGCTTTATCCCCATGTTTCCATGCTTCTTCAGTATATATATATATATATATATTTTTTTTTTTCTTCTGTCTTTGCCTTGTTCACATCCTAAGCCTGAATTCTCTGTTTTCTCTTTTCACTCATTCCCAGTGGTTAAGAGCATGGGCTCTGAAGCCAAAGTGCATTGGTCCAAATTCCAGACTTGTTCATTGCAGTCTGTGTGACCTTAGGAAAGTTACTTAAACATTCTGTACTTCAGTCTCTTTATTTATCATATATTATAAAACTTACTTTATAGGGCTATTCAGGGAATTAATTATCTCTAAAAGCACATTGGAAACAGTTTTTTCATCATATGTACTCAATACTTATTATTTTTGCTATAGTTGCTACTAACCATCTATTCTCATGACCCTATATGCTGGTGATTCTTAACTTTATATCTTTAGTCCAGCTACCAACCATAGTAATTCATAAAACTTTATGAGACAAACTAACTCTGAACGTTTGGTCCCTGACCCACTCAACTTTTTTCTCCCAAT
The DNA here is from genome assembly GCA_006408675.1 of Madoqua kirkii. Classification (NCBI taxonomy): domain Eukaryota; kingdom Metazoa; phylum Chordata; class Mammalia; order Artiodactyla; family Bovidae; genus Madoqua; species Madoqua kirkii. Next base: position 71,075 of record SJYC01034616.1, read on the forward strand.
TTTCTGTTTCTTAGCAAATGTTTTCCATTTGTGTAAGTCAGAAAACCTGGAATTATCTATATTGTTACTCTTTTTCTACTGGTCACTTTCAATTCATCATCAAATTCTGTCATTTTTATTTTGAAAATACAGATCAGACACTTTTACCCCTTAACCTCCTTAACATCTAAAATACCACAATTTTCAGTCCAATACACCATCATATCTTGTCTAGACTCCTGCAATATCTTCCTTACTGCTTTTTTCTTTTTTATCCTACTTCCTTGATCAAACCCTTTACTGCCAAATAGAGTGTTTTAAAAGCACAGGTCATGTCAGTCTCCTACTTAAACCATCAGTGGCTTCCTACTATACTCAGAAACAAATCTAGCCTACAAGACTCTATGTGACCTGCTCCATGCCCACCTGGGGATGGCCTCATCTTATGAATCCCTCTCTCCTTCAACCTCAATCATGTTAACCTCCCCTTTCTTAGGACTTTCACTCTTGCTGTTTCTTCAGCTGGGGACAACTCTTTCTTTGCTCTTTTCATAAATGATCCTTCCCTTAGGGCTTACATAAAACACCTAGAGTTAGTAAAGACCTTTTGTATCAGTTAGTGGAGTAGGACGGAGAAGGCAATGGCACCCCACTCCAGTACTCTTGCCTGGAAAATCCCATGGGCAGAGGAGCCTGGTAGGCTGCAGTCCATGGGGTTGCTAAGAGTTGGACACAACTAAGCGACTTCACTTTCACTTTTCACTTTCATGCACTGGAGAAGGAAATGGCAACCCACTCCAGTGTTCTTGCCCAGAGAAAGCCAGGGACAGGGGAGCCTGGTGGGCTGCCATCTATGGGGTCGCACAGAGTAGGACACTACTGAAGTGACTTAGCAGCAGCAGCAGCAGCAGCAGCAGTGGAGTAGGAAATGGCAACCCACTCTAGTATTCTTGCCTGGAAAATTCCATGGACAGAGGTGCCTGGCAGGCTACAGTCCATGGGGTCACAAAGAGTTGGACAGGACTGAGTGACTGAGCATGCACACATGTATCAGTTGGGGCCCTTCATGGAAAAAAATTCAGAGAGTGAGACAGAGGGTGGATTTTAAAGTATTGGTTCATGGGATTGTGGGACTGGTAAATCAGAAACCTATAGGCAGGCTAGTAGGCTGGAAACTCTGTATACAGTCTTGAGGCAGAATTCCTTCTTCTCTGGAACCCCTTAGATTTTGTTCTTGAGTACTTCAGTTGATTGACTGACCGGATTATCAAAGATCATCCATTTTAAAGTCAACTGACTGTATATGTTAATCACACCTATAAAAATAGCTTCACAGCAACATCTAGACTGGTGTTTGAGGAAACAATCAGGCACCAAGGCCTAATCCAGTCAATAAACAAAAATTAACCATCACACTTTCCAGGTCCCCTGTGCCCATGTACAAGTCTCACTGACAGAATTCTCTGTCTCCTTCATGAAATATACCACAATTTGCCCTTAATTATTTTTTGCCTTTCTTATTAACTACATCCTTCTTACACCAAACTCTAGTGTTGTAAACAATTTTCTTTTATTCATAAATACATATCCAATATTAGCAAAGTACCTGGCATATAGTGAGTATTCAGTAAATGATCAGTGTTCATACATGTTTATAGAAAATATTTACAACTGGGAGGAGCTTGAGATGGGAAGTTTTGACTCAATCTCCTAAAATTCTATGGGAGTTGAAATGTCATAAATTAAGCATAATTCATTAGAATGTGCATAGTTAAGGAAATTACTGATTCTGTCTCATTTTCTTTTGACATTCCTTTGTAGTTCTCACAAACTAAATTATTCAGCACAGATTTCTGAGGATATATAGTCTAACACACTCAACTCAAATGTAGCATTGAAAGACAAAGTTTGGCAACGTTTTATTTTAAAGAAGATTTGAATGCCTTCCAGGATCACTGGAATAATTGTCATTTGAGTTTATATTAATGAACACATTGAAGTGGAATTGTAAAAAATGGAAAAAGATCTTACTTTATAGGATAGGTTAACCACTAGCAACTTGCAGTGATGAATGGTGCCCTGGATTTGTTGTTAGTTTTAGCCACAAGACACCCAAAGTTGCACAGCAGGCTTTTCAAGAAACATGTACTGAATTTGAAAATATTATTTATTGGGCTCCCAGTGATTTATTTGTATGAATTAATTAGTTTATACAAAAAGATGAGAAGGAGTAATACTGTTAAAATTGATCCACTTAGCATCTTACCACCACCCTGTGCTTGGGTTCTGGGTCGTGAAGACCAGGGTTTTTGTACAACGAATGGTATTCATAAACCCTTAGAGGAAGCAGCTCCGGAGCCTGCTTTGTATTCATTTCTGATACTGTGCTAAGTGAAGTAGCAAGCCTTGACACACTCAGAAGACAGACTATTATTATTATTTTAAAAAATTCTTGATGCTTCAAGGGATATGTGAGTTTGAGGTCAGTAGACACATGACTCCCAGACTAAAAAACTTTATCTCAGGAGAATTAATTAAACTAACTTGAGAAATCTGCAGGATTCTCTAGAAAAATTCAGTAGAATATTTTATTGATTTTTGCAGATTACTGGTTGTTCCTCTAAACCAAATTCTCCCTCTATCCACATACACTGCTATCCAGGTAGAGATGACATTTCTTAGCTTCCCCTATAAGTTTATGTGGCTACTGAGCCCAGGGGATGTAAATGAGAGTGACACACATACACACATACACACATATACACACACATGTCTTTTTAGTTACATCTAACTTGGCACAATCACCTGCCCCTGTCTATGGCTCTTTCATCTTCCCTCAGGATAGTAACATGAAAATGACCTAGTTTACACAATGCAGATGGGGCCAGTAGCCCAGCTAAGGGATGCAGGGCAATGTGCTGAAAGGAACCTGGATTCCTGAATGTGCTGATGGAAGAAAATTTCCCCATCAGCCTGGACCAGCCCTCCTATGACTTGAGAGAAAAATAAAATTTGATCTTGCTTACAGGATTCTTGTGGGAAAAAATTAGAAGTGCTTCTAGGAAATATTTGCTTTCTATGAGAGTTGTTCACATGCAAGTTGTCTTTTAAAATTACGTCCATCCCTAGGTTGCATTTTATGTTTAAAACATTACAGTTATATGTTATATCTTTTGATTTTTCACAAAGTCTCAGTCAGGATGTTGTTAGGAGAAATACTATGTCAGTTTCTCCAATAATTCAAAACACAGAGTAAAATCAAACAAAAACAAAGTGCACTATTTCCCAGTGTGTCCTTAGGGCAAGGTACGGGCAAAGACATTTAAGGAAGAACTTCTAGACAGTACCATGATTCAGAGAGAGACAGCATGATGACAGTGGTGCTAATGATAATAACAATATAATAATAACGATGATAGTAATGATCATAAACCTGCTTTTGGATTGTCATCATGTGACAGGTTCTATCTCTGTGTTTTACCTCCATTATCTGTGAGGTAATGTTTCTCCAGTTTTGCAGATGACATACGTGAAGCCCAGAGAGGTCAAGTATCTTGCCCATTGGCAACCAGAACTAAAGTCTAATCATGTTGACATTTTACTCCAGAATATGTGCAGTTTTGTGCAGAAGTGAGTTATCGCTGCAGGACTGAGAGGGCTGTCCTTACAGAACTTTGCTTGCAAGGCTGGCCAGGAGACTGGGAGGCCGTATGGTCATGCAGGGGAAAGATGGCCGCTGTGTGTGTGAAGAGACAAAAGTGTAGAAGAGAAGGAAGGGGGAGATAGGAGAGATATGAAGACTGGACAACTGACTGAATGTGGAGACGAATCAGAGGCAGGAGCTTCTAAGGGAAGAGTTCAGAAAGATATTTGAGTTTCTAGGTGACCGGACCAATGGAGAGAACATTTATTGAGAAAAGATAGGTTTAGGAGGCAAAGATCAGTTAAATATCTTGCATATGTATATCACTTAATGAAAACAAAAACTATTATTTAGATATTATATGGATGATACAGAATAAATTTTATCTGTGATTAAGGTCTAATACTTTAATTCCAAAATCAATCACTGGGTGGTACCATGAGCCAGATGCTTGGAATTATGAGTGGAGAATATTGAGGTGCATCAAGCTCAGGACATGGTCTTTAGAAAGCTCATAGATTAAACAGAAATAAGAGTCTTAAGTCTACTTTTTATTTCTTTTTTTTCTCGAGTTTTTATTTTTGTTTGTTTATTTACTTTCATAGAGGCAGAGGGGGAATGATGGGTAGAGTTGTTATGGCTCTTCAGGGGTAAATCCCTCTTTGGAACAAGGATGGAATATCGTGTAATCTTTAAACTGCTCCCTTCCTTAAAGATGCTTGGAATTATGAGTGGAGAATATGAGGTGCATCAAGCTCAGGACATGGTCTTTAGAAAGCTCATAGATTAAACAGAAATAAGAGTCTTAAGTCTACTTTTTATTTCTTTTTTTTCTCGAGTTTTTATTTTTGTTTGTTTATTTACTTTCATAGAGGCAGAGGGGGAATGATGGGTAGAGTTGTTATGGCTCTTCAGGGGTAAATCCCTCTTTGGAACAAGGATGGAATATCGTGTAATCTTTAAACTGCTCCCTTCCTTATGGGGACTCCCAAACAAACAAAGAAGAGCCTGAGATTTGGAAAGTCAACCCACTAGACTGGAGTGTCCCCAAATAGGGAACTCCTGGTCCACATGGATATAATGGTTACCTGAAAATAAAATTAAGTGTTCATGATTAATTTTTCATTGTCAGCTAAAAGTAAGTAATCTTTAGGATATATGTCAAAAGAATCTACCCCTGCTTCTGCCACACCAACATAAATACATGCCTATAAAAATTATCTAGAAGAATAAAGAAGAAAATTAAGAGTAGTTACCCCAGCAAGGAGGAATGGAGAGCTGATTGTAGATAGGACAGTTACATATTTCAATTTACACCCTGTTTGCACGGCATCTTATTAGGTTAAGACAGAGAAGAAACAAACCAGGAAGCATCCAATTGCCTAGGTATATATGTCACATAAACGCATGTTTAGTGCAATATATTTTGAGATGACATCACAGGTCTACCTTATGAATTTTAGTTACCCTAGTATTTAGAAGAATGAGAAGAAAATACTAAAGGACTTTAATGTCTATTTTTCACATTCTAAATGAAAAGGATTATGCAGAACATTTCTCATCATCTTCTCATTTATACCAATATTAATGTCCTGAATCTTCAAATTAAAATTTGATACCCTGAAAGGCTTAACTATCTGCTCTTGGTGAGAAATGGCAATTAAACGGTTTGAGCCCAGAAGAGCACATGGACCAGACTTGAGAGTCAGAAGGGAGGCCATGTTTATCTGCTCAGACCTGTAGACAAACTTCTCCTCAGAAAGTCTGCTTCTTGGAAGTCTGACAGAAAACTCTGCTAGGGCATAGGAAATAACATTTTCACTGTTCTTATACCTTGAATCTAAAGTACATGAGAAATACTTTGCACTTAAGGAAGAGCTTTATCTGACTCTTTCAAGAGCTGTACAAAACCAATTATTACCCACCTCCCTTCATGATTGGAAGGGAAGATCTTAATCCCTAATTTGCTGACAGGGAAACAGAATCTTCCAGGGATGAAGTGATTTGCCGAAGGTCACACAATCAGTCTATAAAAGCCTCAAGAATAACTCCAGGGGCTTGTGACAAAAGAGAAATTGACTTATACAATTAACAGCTTATTTTTCTACCCTAATCACCTGATTTCACTCTTTTCCAGGCGTGTACAAAACTCCCAGCTTCTCCCTCTCCACCATAAGTGGGATTTAGAGCTTTTAATGCACATGTTCTTTGTAAAAAATGTAGATCTCTATAATTTCATCCTCAGCTCCCTTAATCTATTTTTAAAGTGCAGAGGTTCTCAAATCCTTCGAGAAGGGTGGGGATGCCTCATCAAGGAATTCTCTCCTGCTGATTCCTTTGGCTATTACATCAAATCTTGTGTAGAAGTCAGGAGGAAAGCCTAGTGCTACTTTTGGTAAAATACATAAGATGTCTGGATTGCAGGCATAATTTTGAGGGTGGGATTAACTGTGCTTGAAAGTTACTTCAGACTGAATTTAGCCATTTTAACTGATAGCGGTTTCTCTTTCCTCATAAACACCACTGTGATGGACATCATGCAAGTGTGACTCTCTACAAATCATGCCCTTTTTATTCCCTTTGCCTTGAGTTTTGGGATGTGCAAGGGTGGTGGGAGATGTTAGGTCCACGAGCATGTTACTTTAAACAAGACTCTGATTTAGTAGAGAGACTCTCTCTTACTGGCTTTGAAGAAGTTAGCTTTCATGTTATGAAAAAGTCTCTGGTAGGGCCATTGGTAAGGGACTACAGACAGCTGCTAGGAAGTGGTCCCTAACCTTTTTGGATTGGTTTCATAGAAGATAATTTTTCCAAGACCAGGGTGGGGGGGATGGTTTCAGGATGATTCTCAAAAGAGGTGAGTAACCTAGATCCCTTGCATGTGAAGTTCCTAGTAAGGTTTGAGCTCCTATGGGAAAAATCTCAGGCAGTAATGTGAGTGAGTGATGGGAAGTGGCTGTAAATACAGATGAAACTTCACTCATCTGCCCACAACTCACCTCCGACTGTTTAGTCCAGATCCTAACAGGCCATGGACTGGTACCATTTCATGGCCCAGGGTCACAAACCCCTGCCCTAGGAGACGAGTGGTCCCAGGTTGACAGCTAGAGCAAGAGTGAGGACCTCAGGAATATAATCACAAGGAAACAAACCTTGCCAACAACCATATGAGCTTAGATGAGGGCTCTTAAATCCAGAAAGAACTGTAGCTTTACCAATAATTGAATTATAGCCTTATGAGGTCCCAAGCAAGTCATTTTTTGGACTCATGACCTTCAAAACAGTGAGATAATGAATGTGCATTTCTTTAAGTCACTAAATGTGTGGTAATTTATTACACACAATAGAAAACTAATATAGACATTTTGTACTTTTAGATATAAAGAATATTAACACAACATTTTTAGGGAAGAATGACATTTACAAGTATTAAAGTGATACCTCGAAGATGTATTTGAATTTAAAGGATACTTTGACCTATTAAAATTCAAAATAGTCAGAGAAAAGGGAGCAGGCAAAGACTTGGAACAGGAAGTAGCCAGGTGTCCAAAACATATTAAGTCTAACTAGTTGCAAATATCTTTCATCCTGTGCCTTGAAAAATGGGAAGAATATGCTGTAAATTATTAATTAATGAGAGGAAATGTCCAAAAGGCATAGCCATATGAAAAATTAATGCTCAGAACACCATTCATTATCACCTAGTGTTGACTGAATTTATGCTTGATTTTGAAAGAGAACAGCAAAGCAAGTTTGTGAGTTAAGTATATAGATTCTTGTATGACCTTCTAGGTCAGTTTTTCTCAATGCAACTTTCTGTTAGCAGTCTATTAAAATGGGATTTTTTAAAAAATTAAGACTTAAAAATATGATTAGTAAGCATCAGCCAAGATTTAATTGAATCAGAGTCATCTGAGGTAAGATCAATTACACACACCATCCCACACACCAAAGACTTAAGATTCCAAGCAGTCAGTTTAACTATTAATATTTGCCATTATTGGGCTCATCACAAAGAGGTCAATTCAGTGTGTGATAGAAGCAACTTTATGGCTACAATCTTATACATCTTGTTCACTGGCTCTCAAACTTGGCTGCACATTATAATTACCTGGAGAGCTTTATAAATTCTGATGTTCAAGCTTCTTCTGGGAGCAATTATATCAGAACCATCAAGCACAGTACCATTTATTCATAGCTTTTAAAGTTCCCTAGATGATTGTAACATGAAATTGCTGATGTATAGCTAACACCTTGCATCTTTCCACATACTTTTTAATATATAATTATGTAGCTCAAAACCCAAAACACTGGTGGGGATATTTGGGTCAACCATGACTGCCCCACCTTGATGAAACATAACACTGAAGTTGACTGTTTTAGGGCCACACTATAATAATTCTTTATTGCTGAACTTCATGTTTACTATCTTAATTTATTAAAAAAAAAAACCCTCTAAAACTTCAAAACAAGGCAAAATCCATGTAATGAAGTTACATTATCCTGATTTGTAGAGACAAGGACAGAGAGACCATGGATTCAAAGGGATTTCCCTAAACAAATAATATATAGACCTGAGTCTGAGTGACACCAATGTTTCTGATGTTTGAACTGGACTTGTGATTCTCAATGTGTGGTCCCCAGACCAGCAGCATCAGCATTGCTTTGAAACATATGAGAAAGGCAAATTCTCCACTCCAATCTCAGACCAACTAAATCACAATCTTTCAAACTGGGGTCCAGCAATCTGTTTTAATAAATCCTTTATGTGATTCCTAGGCACTGTAAAGACTGAGAAACACTCTACTGTATTTTTTATTTCTGTTAGTGCCTACTTTTGAAGACCCAGTTTAGTATGCAGTAAGAGAAATTAAAATGTGGGGATAAGATATGGTGAGGGGCTAAGGAATTCTCTCTTACTATCTTCCTTTACTCCAATTTCCCATTTATATTAACAATATATTTTGGAGAAATGTTATCAGATATATAAGACTGGAAAAGATTGTGAGGGGGGGCACTCACGATGTTTACTTTCAGAGATGTTCAACTACTTTCATATAAATACAACTGTTTTAAGATGTTGATGAATAGTTTATCCTTTTAATCAAAATATAAGAGTTTTAAAGTTTTCATTAAAAGTGAGTATCTTGGGTCTTTACCCTTCTATTCTACACACACTGAGGATGGGAGCCTGACCCCCTCAATACCAGGCTCCTCGCCTGGACTGAGGATGGCAGGCACTACATTGGTGTCCTTCTGGGGAGAGCCTGATTCTAAGAAAGAATGTGTGAGAACGAGGGATAGAGATAGGGGCAAACACACAGACAGAGGAGACATCTGTCTCTAGGACTGACCAGGCGAAGCCCACTCCTCACCGTCTGATCCCAGCCTAGGCTGGCTCCAGAGGCCAAGGCTCTCATCACACCTGTTTGCACCACTGTCTGCAGTCTGGGTCCTTGCCCACCCCATCATGAGTTCCCTGAGGGCCCTTTTCCCTCACGAAATGTTCCGTGGGCACGAGGTCTGGAAAGCACCGGTCTGGGAGTCTGGTGCCCCACAGGTGCTCAGAACACGTTTACCATCTTATGAATGATGATAAGGTTGAAGACAGCATGGTCTCAGGATAAGTGGAGATAATTTTCTGTGAAGAACAGTACACAAAGGTACCAGTAGCCGCAGAAGGACTTGTGGTAAGACTGTATATTTCTGCCTCCCAACTCCACATATTTCTGAAGCAATATGTGAACCATGAACTTCTAGATGTTCAAGCTGGTTTTAGAAAAGGCAGAGGCACCTGAGATCAAATTGCCAACATCTGCTGGATCATCAAAAAAGCAAGAGAGTTCCAGAAAAACATCTATTTCTGCATTATTGCCAAAGGCTTTTATTTCAAAGCCTTTGACTATGTGGCTCACAATAAACTGTGGAAAATTCTGAAAGAGATGAGAATACCAGATGACCTGACCTGCCTCTTGAGAAATTGGATGCAGGTCAGGAAGCAACAGTTAGAACTGGACATAGAAAAAGGAGTACATCAAAGCTATATATTGTCACCCTGCTTATTTAACTTATCTGCAGAGTACATCATGAGAAACTCTGGGCTGGAAGAAGCACAAGCTGGAATCAAGATTGCTGGGAGAAATATCAGTCACCTCAGATATGCAGATGACACCACCCTTATGGCAGAAAGTGAAGAGGAACTAAAAAGACTCTTGATGAAAGTGAAAGAGGAAAGCAAAAAAGTTGGCGTAAAGCTCAACATTCAGAAAACAAAGATCATGGCATCTGCTCCCATCACTTCATGGGAAATAGATGGGGAAACAGTGTCAGACTCTATTGTTTTGGGCTCCAAAATCACTGCAGATGGTGATGGCAGCCATGAAATTAAAAGATGCTTAATCCTTGGAAGAAAAGTTATGAACAACATAGATAGTACATTCAAAAGCAGAGCCATTACTTTGCCAACAAAGGTCCGTCTAGTCAAGGCTATGGTTTTTCCTGTGGTCATGTATGGATGTGAGAGTTGGACTGTGAGGAAAGCTGAGCGCTGAAGAAGAATTGATGCTTTTGAAGTGTGGTGTTGGAGAAGACTCTTGAGAGTCCCTTGGACTGCAAGGAGATCCAACCAGTCCATTCTAAAGGAGATCAGCCCTGGAATTTCTTTGGAAGGACTGATGCTGAAGCTGAAACTCCAGTACTCTGGCCACCTCATGTGAAGAGTTGACTCGTTGGAAAAGACCCTGATGCTGGGAGGGATTAGGGGCAGGAGGAGAAGGGGACGACCGAGGATGAGGTGGCTGGATGGCATCACTGACTCAATGGACATCAGTTTGAGTGAACTCTGGGAGCTGGTGATGGACAGGGAGGCCTGGTGTGCTGTGATTCATGGGGTTGCCAAGAGTTGGACACAACTGAGTGACTGAACTGAACTGAACTCCACACTGGAGACACTGGAGAATGTTCTAATATAGAAGGAGTAGCTGATTGTTCAGGGATGAAGAGTGAAAACTGCAGGAGCAAAGTCCCTGAGAAAGTTTTAATAAAAGGCACGAGATCCTGAACAGATGTGAGGGACTGAGTGCTGTTAGGATCATGTGTGGAGCAGGGATGGCAGAGAATGCCTGGCCAAAGACAGGTGGATATCCGAACCTTTCGAGACTCTTCAGAGTGGACTAATGAACGTTGAAGAAGTATTTAATAACGTCCCCCGAGTAATCTTTCGTCCTTCAAACGATCACTGACACCTCCTCATTACATCATCACATCCATCCTTCTGTCATTTTCAACCTTCGTTAAGAAAGTACCTTGTTAACTTAAGATAAATAATTTAGTATGATCACTTCATGACAAATAGATGGAGAAATATGGAAACAGTAAGAGACTTTATTTTCTTGGGCTCCAAAATCACTGCTGATGGTGACTGCAGCCATGAAATTAAAAGACACTTGCTCCTGGGAAGAAAATCTATAACAAACCTTGACAGCCTATTAAAAAGCAGAGACATACTTTGCTGACAAAGGTCTGTATAGTCAAAGCCATGGTTTTTCTAGTAGTCGTGTACAGATGTGAGAGCTGGACCATAAAGAAAGCTGAGCACTGAAGAGATGATGCCTTCAGACTGTTGTGTTGGAGAAGACTCTTGAGAGTCCCTTCAACTTCAAGGAGATCCAGTCTATCCTACAGGAAATCAATCCTAAGTATTCATTAAAAGGACTGATTCTGAAGCTGAAGCTCCAGTACTTTGGCTATCTGATGCAAAGAGATGACTCACTGGAAGACCCTGATGTTGGGAAAGACTGAAGTCAGGAGGAGAAGGGGATGACAGAAGATGAGATGGTTGGATGGCATCACTGACTCAATGGACATGAATCTGAGCAAACTCCAGGAGACGGTGAAGAACAGGGAAGCTTACTGTGCTGCAGTCCATGGAGTGGCAAAGAGTCAGACATGACTGAGTGACTGGACAATAACAACCTAGTGTTGGACAGCCTCTTGTACTGGGCTATGAGTTGTTGCAGGAATAGAATTTTATTTATTTTCCTGTTTTATCACACAAGTAATACAGTTATCATCCCTGCACATGACATGCCAGCATTTACAGGACTCAGTCATTTCCAGAGAAGCTTTGGGATTATTGGAATATCTGACATGGACCTAGACGTTATGCAATTAACTTATTTACTTATATCAATTTTAACAGCTTTATTGGAATATAATTTACAAATCATACAATAAACTCCTTGAACATGAATATGCCAGTTATATTTAGCATATTTACAAAAGTGTGCCACCATCAACACAACTTAAGAATTCTTAAGACTGTTTTAATCATCTAAATGAAAAACCCTGATGCCATGCCCCTACAAACACACTTCCTATCTTTTCTCAGCATTTTACATAAATGCAATCATACTTTATCCTGTTCTTTATGACTGGCTTCTTTGACTTAAAAATATTTTAAAGGCTCATCCATGATGTATTTCATTTTTTATTTATGTTGGAAAAATGTTATTGTATGAATGTAGCATATTTATTTATTCAATTTTCAGTTCATGAATATTTCTATTGTTTATACTTATTGGCCAATTATGATTAATGCTACAGTGAACATCATATACAAGTTTTTTTCAATATACATAAGTTTTTATTTCTTTGGGAGCATATACTTAGGAGAGGAATTTCTGGGTCATATGATTACTCTTATTTAACTTCTGAGAACCTGCCATATTGTTGTGAAAAGCAGCTGTACCATTTTATACTCCAACCAGCATTCTATCGGGCTTCTAGCTTCTCCATACTTGTTTGTATCTGTTTTATTGTAGACATCCCAGTGGGTATATAGTGGTTTCTAATTGTGACTTTGATTTTCATTTTTTTGAAACTAATTATGTTCAACACCTTCTTACATGCTCACTGGCTATTTGTACATCTTCTTAGGAAAAAGATCTATTTAATTCCTTTGCCCATTTTTAAATTGTGTTTCTTGTTTTTGGATTGAGTTGTAAGATTTCTTTATATAGTATGGATACATATTCATTATTAGGTATATGATTTGCAAATATTTTCTCCCATACTATAGATTGTCATTTCAAAAAAAAAGAATGAATATCTCAGTCAGTGATATGGAAATGCCTTTTTGATCTTAAGGGCTTGAGATGACTGGTGTTCAGGAACCCAAGGGTGGTTAGTTTCCTTTCTCTGATGCTAAGCTAGTTCAGATTGCTGTCATTCTGTAAAATAGCAGTGTGCTGCTTTAACGCCTCTCTTGCTATATTTTAGACCACATTTGAGTTGTACTCTGACTACAAGAAAATGAATGAAAATTAAAGGGTCACTCTTCTTTTATTTATCAGAGATATTGATTAGTAATATTTTGAACAAACTATGAAGCCCATTTATTTAAATAATTATATAAAATATGCTTTGGGCCCATTCAGATCTTTTGGATATTTATCTCATGGGATGGGGTAAGGGAACAGAAAATGAAGAAAAAAATAGAAAAAAAAATAAAGACAGGAAGGAAGGGGAAGAAGTGAAAATAAGGAGACAAGAACTGACATGAAGAAGAGATAAAGGAACTAAAAGAGGGAGGAGAGATTGGAAGAATGAAGAAATAGAGAAGGGATCAGGAGGATAGGAAAAGGGGATGAAAAGAGGTCAGGAAAAGAAAGGGAAAGGGAACAAAGAAAAAGACAGGCAGGCAAAGAAAAAAACTAAAACAAAGCGATGAAAACAATGCAGGCTTCAGAGCCTGGCCAATTTTTCATGAAGTGCCACTTGTAGAGGACAGACTGCAGAGATGCTGGCTCCGAAGGTTGATGATGGCAGGAATCGTGATTCCAGTTGGCAACAAATGGTATGAAAGGCAGCAAAACTCCAAATGGAGAGCCATACCCTGAAGGCAGTGAAGTGATAACAGAGACGTAGTGGAGGAATGCAGGGATGCTGGGAGGTTAGTTCTCTCTTTGACAACCATTTTGCATCTGATGCGTAATCCACTGTTGCAAATAAAAAAAAAAGCTTTTTATCACAAGATCTCTCATCTGCAACAAGGGAGTTCGGATGTTCACAGGAATGCCTTTGAAGTTTTATTCTGTGATGAGCTTTAACTTAGCATTTACTTTCATCCAAGACTTGGTCGTCTTCACCTCTTCTCTTTCCGTCCTCAACCACTCAGTGGTTTGCTGCGGTCAGTGGTCAGTGCAACTGACTCAGAGCAACTTCTTCCTCTCTCTGGTGTGGCTTCCCTGGTGGCTCAGATGGTAAAATGTCTGTCTGCAATACTGGAGACCTGGGTTTGATCCCTGGGTTGGGAGGATCCCCTGGAGAAGGAAATGGCAACCCACTCCAGTACTCTTGCCTGGAAAATTCCATGGACAGAGGAGCCTAGTATGCTACAGTCCATGGGGTTGCAAAGAGTCAGACATGACTAAGCGACTTTATTTTACTTTACTCTCTGGTGTAGCCTAGGCATAACTAATAACTCTTGAGCCTAATTTTCAAAGCCCCTTTCTCTTTATGCCTGTTTATTTGTGTGTATCATCTTGACAGATTATATATTACAATGTACACTATAAGTCCTGCTTGTGTGTGGTAAGCACCTAGTTCCATTGTATCGTCTTCCTCACCACCCTAGTCCATCTCCACAAAGGCCGTCAGAAGAACTGCATTTCAGTGAAGCAATGGAAGGAAACATTTAGGAAGCACAGGCAAGGAGAGTGGTGAGGAGCAGAAATGGGATAGAGAAAGAGCCCATGGATTCAGAGAGAATAATGGTGGAAAGTTGCACGCAATATGCATGTTGGATCCTTATAAAAATATCCTGAAAAGGCAACTAGTTTTATAAATTCTCTAGGTAAATTTTTGTGTGGATACCCTAGAAGAGCCAGGGTTTTTCATCTGCATGAGGTTGGACAGAGAGAGCATTGAGATGGACAGATTGAAAGAGGCCGGCATCATCAGAAATCTTTGGACACTATAGATTCCTACAAACCATGGAATGGGGACTGTAAGGGAGAAGATGTGAGGAGGAATCAAAGCAATTTCATCTAGTTCCCAAGGGGCACCTGTAGCATACGTAACTATGGTTTACATACATGTAAGAATGGAATACCTGTTGGGCTGCGTATGCCATTTAATATAAGACTATTCACTACTTCGCAGGATGAATTACTTTCAAATAACTTCTTGACAGCAAGTGTTCTCTCCCTATTCATAACCAGCAGTATTTAGCTTAATGCTAAGCACATAGCAAGGCATCCCTAAGACTGTGTGCTTGGCAGATTGCCCAGTCCACTTGTTGACTCTCACCCCTGCCCTTTGGTGTGCAAGGACAATCACAACTCTTGAAGATGCTCCTCTCAGGAGGGAGCATGATAGGTCTACCTGGATCATGAGAACCAGAAACAGGGACCTACAGATACCTGTGGTCCAAAGCCACGGGTAACATGGTCTTTCAGAAACTATCACACTTATCATGACTTTTCTCCAATGCCAGGAACAGAGTTTTTTGATGGGCCCCAATCTACACACAACTAAATTTATAGATGTTAGAGCTTATGGAAATTATGACAATATAACTGAAAGGGGAAAAGAAAATCCCAACTAGGAATTGAATTGAGTAAACTTTTCTTCTGTACTCATCCTTGTTTGATTGTATGAGCGATAGTGTACCAAAGTGAATCAAAGTCCAAATGGATATTGACAATTTTCATATGTAGAAAAGATTGATAAGAAGTGTACATATGCTGAGCTATCACAGAACTGCACTTTTTTTTTCTACTTTTCCCTCTCATTTCTCAATGATCCTCTGAGAACTGTGTGAAGGTAAAGTCAGAAAGAAAGTTCTTACATTCTTAAATCCTCTGTAAAGAATCTGGAGCTCCTTCTTGGTAAATTTGCTCTGGGCTTCCAGAAGCTCAAGAGCCTCGGGCCGATGCCTGACGGTGGCCATTTCCAGTTCATCTTCCACGCTGTCTGTGGAGGAAAATCAGAGTCTTAAGAACAGTCACTGCTCACCAATGGGTATTCACAATAAACAGGAAAATGGAATGAAATGCGTACTGGATGCTTGTGACACTTCCACAGAAAGGATTCTCACACTGCCAATAAAGGTCTTTATATTTCCCAGGATATACAGTATTAAGCTCATTCTACAGAATATTTTTTCAAGCTTTCTAGTCATTAAACATCACAATATAAACATTTTTACAATGTAGATTGAAAAGTGTAAAAATATGAATAATCTTAAAACCTCAAAACACATTTGAGGTTTTAAAGATATATATATATATATATATATACATACATACATATATATAGACTTATATATAGATACATGTATACACACTCTTGTGACCCCGTGAGCTGTAGCCCACCAGGTTCCTCTCTCTGTGGGATTGCCCAGGCAAGAATACTGGAGTGGGTTGTCATTTCCTTTTCCAGAGGATCGTCCTGACCCAGGGATTGAACCTGGATCTCTGACATTGCAGGCAGAATTTATTTGCCTGAGCCACCAGGGAAGACCCATATATACTAAGTACTAGTGATAAAAGTGGAACTTTGTTTAATAACAGTCAGTACCACACTTGTATCATGCAACTGTGAGGCAGGACTCCACTAATACACTCTGAAGATTCCATTAAAATCAAGTATTTTGCCAGAGGCTACAAAGTTCAATCAGATTAGGTGCTGATGTCAGTAAAGGACTCCACTGATGATTTGACTGGCATAAACCTAGGCTCACATGGGATGGACTGGAGCCAATGGGAGCTTCTGTCTAAACATTGTTATTAACTATTTTGAGATGTGTATAAGAGACAGCTCTGTGGGATTGCCCAGGCAAGAATACTGGAGTGGGTTGTCATTTCCTTTTCCAGAGGATCGTCCTGACCCAGGGATTGAACCTGGATCTCTGACATTGCAGGCAGAATTTATTTGCCTGAGCCACCAGGGAAGACCCATATATACTAAGTACTAGTGATAAAAGTGGAACTTTGTTTAATAACAGTCAGTACCACACTTGTATCATGCAACTGTGAGGCAGGACTCCACTAATACACTCTGAAGATTCCATTAAAATCAAGTATTTTGCCAGAGGCTACAAAGTTCAATCAGATTAGGTGCTGATGTCAGTAAAGGACTCCACTGATGATTTGACTGGCATAAACCTAGGCTCACATGGGATGGACTGGAGCCAATGGGAGCTTCTGTCTATACCCCACTGTGCAGGCAAGGGAATCCATACTTATGGATAAATGCTAAAATATTGTATTTTGCTCTGTGAATTATATATACGTATAATTTCCCAAAGATTCTCTACACAAAAAAAGAATTTTGTGTCCATGTAAACTTGGGAGATTCTGTAAAGTTTAATGCTGTTTCAGAGCAAAACACTGGAGAATTTTCAACAAAGAGTTCTATTTAATTTTGTTTAACCCATTGAACCCAAAGGGTATTTGTCCATTGAACTCCTTCTCTCCACAAGGGACCTCTGCTAAAATCTTCATATGGAATTAAGGAATAAGTGAATCAAGAAATAAATTATGTTGCCACTAAAGTTTCCATTCCTTTGGAGCCCTTTGAACGTTAGCTGCCTTCTGGAAAATTATTTCTCAAACTGAGGTTAGTGGACAGTTGGTGGATCTTGAATGTCTTGTTTGGAACCATAATATTCTCTATACATTTTTCTGAGAAACATAGCCTGGGCAAAAGTAGAGGAAATTTTAACCAGATTTTCTGAGCAGTCTCTCAATCATAGCATAACCTCCTCTGGACCCAATGACCCTTCCACTGGAAAGAAACAAACAGAACATTAACTTCTCAACCTTTGCAACCACACAGCAAGCTGAACCACACTATCAACCTGGTTTCTCCTTCCAGCTGATGCAGATTTACAGATGCTGAGACTGAGACAAAAGACCCAGAGGATCAGTGTAAGTGAACTAAGTGTGATGATGAGCATAACACGTGGTATTCAAAACATCACACTTGAAGAGTCTGCCTGCTGACTGGTTTACTTAGCTGACTGGTACCTCACTTCTTAATGACTCCTACTTGCCAAAGGGTTGTTTTTATTTCTAGAAGGCTGACAAGCTCTAAAAACAAACCTGAAATCATCAGCAATCACCAGCATATGATAAGTTATAGCAGCAGCACCACATAACCTAATCAAACTCGGATTCCTGGAGGCAAACTCTGCAGAGAGCACATGACTCCAGAAAGGACCGGGCGATTCACAGAGTGACTCAGCCGCTGTTAAAGCATGCGCTTTGGTTGTTTTCTTTTTTTTAACTCACTGTGCTGTGCTTAGTCGCTCAGTCGTGTCCAACTTCTGTGACCCCATGGTCTGTAACCCACCAGGCTCCTTTGTCCCTGGGGATTCTCCAGGCAAGAATACTAGAGTGGGTTGCCATGACCTCCTCCAGGGGACCTTCCCAACCCAGGGATCGAACCTAGGTCTCCTGCAATGCAGGCAGATTCTTTACCAGTTGAGCTACCAGGGAAGCCCTTTTAATACACTACTTAGAGTTCATTAAGTCCCAAGAGATGGGCTAGGTGCTCTGCTGATACAATTCTAATCCTCATAATAACTCCACAATGAGGTAGAATTGTCCGATTTTTACACAGTCAGATAATGAGTCTCATAGAGGTGAAGAAATGTGTGCCCCAGTGTCACATAGAAGAAAAGACAGGGGTTGAATTTATACCCAAGTCTTCGATGTCAAACCTTTCTTTTTTTTTTTTTTGCCAAACTCTCTCAATACCAAGAGAAATACCATTGATTAAAAATAGCAATTTTTTCTCCTCTCCTTTCCTGCACTGTCAACTGAGAAGTGAACTAAATCCACCAGGTCCATTTCCTCCCTCCTGTTCTCTTTTTGTTGTTCATTCGATATATCTTGTCTACCTCTGCGACCCCCATAGACTGAAACACGCCAGGATTCTCTTTTTAATCTACTGAAGTCTGACTTTCTGTTCTTGTTATGGGTTAAATTATGACCCCTCCGATACGACTGAATTTGGAAGTATGACCTTTAAGAACATAATTAAAGTTCAAAGATGTCATAAGGGTGGGGCTCTAATGCACTATGAACTGTTTCTTTACAAGAAGAGAGAAAGATAGCAGGGATACATAGGCACAGAGGAAAGCCCTGTGAGGACTCTGTGAGAAGGCAGCCATCTACAAACCAAGGAGGGAGGCCTTAGGAGGAGCCAACCTGGCTGGCACCTTGATTTTGGACTTCCAGCCTCCAGAATTGTGAGAAGCTAATTTCTGTTGTTTAAATCACTCAGTCTAAGGCATTTGGTATGGCAGCTGGAGCTAATACATGCACCTAAGTAACTTGTTCAAGTTCAGACTGTCTCTAGCACCCTAAAGTCCAATTTTTTAAACATCTCATGAGGTGGTTAAAAAGAACCTCCATCCTCCAGAGAGCTTTTGCTCTAAGCCTGGCATATTTTATGTCATTTGAATACCAACAAAAAATCATGTGAGACATATATCACTGTCTTTATTTTACATGGAATAGAAAAGGACTCACAGAGATTTGAACCTGTTGTGAACAGCCGACTCATTGGAAAAGACCCTGATGCTGGGAAAAATTGATGGCAAAACAAGAAAAGGGCAGTAGAGGATGAGATGATGGAGTGCTATCACTGATTTAGTGGACATGAACTGGGGTGAACTTGAGGAGATGGTGAGGGTGAGGCCTAGCATGCTCCAGTCAAAGAGCTGGACATGACTGAGTGACTGAACAACACGGAGATTAACTAACTTACTCAAGATCATGTAGCTACTAAGTGACAGAAGTTGGGATTTGATCTCTGACTTTTTAATGTCAAAAGATCACGAGCTTAGTAATATGCTGTTTTAAGAGACAGCAACAGTTATATATCTTAGTAAAAATCTTGGAGACGAAGTATTTTAAATCAGAAACCAAGGAGCCAGGGAAACCCAGTGCTCTGGGAAAACATGCCTGGGTGCCTTGAGGAGATAGATCACTGTGGTGGTGGTTAATGCCTTGCTGATTAGAAACACATAGAATAAGGTTTGGAAGTGATGGGATCGCAGAGCTGAAAAGAACACAAAATGTTGTTTGCTTTCCTATATTTTGTTGTTGTTCAGTTGCTAAGTCAAGTTGGACTCTGCTACCCCATGGACTACAGCCCACCAGGCTCTGGTGGAATGTTTTCCACTATCTTCCTCTGTCTTCCACTATCTCCTGGACTTTGATCAAACTGATGTCCGTTGAGCCGATGATGCTATCCCATATTTTACCAGTGAGAAATCTGAGTTCAGACAGGCTGGGTGGTTTATTTGGGCATGAAATAAGAAGCAGGTGGCACCCTGGTCCCTTAAATCATCTCTAGGCTTCTGACTATGCAGGAGCCTTGCTGTGAGAGTGGCACTGCTTATTCAGAGCGTCTGTATCCTGACAAACTGAGTACAACGAGTGTTTTAACTCACGTGTCTCCTAACAGATCTGTTTTTAATCAGATGACAGATTCCCCACCCCAGATACCCTTGAGCTTCTCTGTCTCTTTTTACTTTTTGTTCCTTAGACTTTAGTCTCTTAGGACCAAGGATATCCTGTGTCTGAGTCAACTGTCCCCTCAGGCCATGACACAATTGGGCTAGAAATTGGAATTCAAATCATCTGGAAACGATAGTGAGTGTGTTAGTCTTTCAGTTGTGTCTGACTGTGACCCCATGACTGTAGCCAGGTTCCTCTCTCCATGGATTTCTCCAGGCAAGAATACTAGAGTGGGTAGCTATTTACTTCTCCAGGGAATCATGCCTACCCAGGGGTCAAACCCAAGTCCACATTGCAGGCAGATTCTTTTCCTTCTTAGGCACCAGGGAAGCCCCCAGAAACAATAGTATGAGTTTTGAAAATAGGTCTCTTTCTGTTTCATTTTGCAACTTCTCTTAAACTATAGTAGAAGCTTATTACAACCTGATTCATAATTACACAAATTTGACTCTATCCAAGGTTAAACCATATTCTCAGAAACTAACTATAGAACATCTTGCTTTACAAACAAATCTGAGTGTGAAGCCTGCCTTCCTCATGTACACATGTACAAACAAAGCTTGTAATGCTTAAATGAAATCTTTTTATGAAGAATAATGTCACTTCTTTGGCTTCCCTGGTGGCTTAGAGGTTAAAGCGTCTGCCTGCAATGTGGGAGACCTGGGTTCGATCCCTGGATCGGAAAGATCCCCTGGAGAAGGAAATGGCAACCCACTCCAGTATTCTTGCCTGGAGAATCCCATGGAGGGAGGAGCCTGGTGGGCTGCTGTCCACGGGGTCGCAAAGAGTCGGATATGACTGAGCGACTTCATTTTCACTTTCCAAGAAGTTGGTTCAGACATGAGCCCTTGCCTTATTGTAGCAGGGAACATTGTGAGACTGTTGGCATGTTCTTCCACCTGAGACCTGCCAGACCACTGAACAGCCCAACGACATCTAATTTGGCAGGCTAAAAATGCTCCATGTGAGATCAATGAATAACTACTTGAAGCATCCTAATCGTAGTGGGTCTATCAATAGAAGGTCCATTTCTCAATATAGCAAGACTCTTCTCTAAAAAACATATCCATTTTTATCATGAAAAATCATAAATACTAAAACTTAAAATTCTATCTGAGCTGAAATTGATTTGTCTAGCAAAAAATTCAACTGACTTGACTTATATTGCTTTATCTCATTTATAAAAATATCTCTGAGTCTTTGCACCTAGTGTTTGTCCTTTATTAAATTAGCTTAAAAGTGATCTGATCTGTATGGCAATAACATCACGATGAGGATGATTACCTTCTAAAATTACATTGTTATTAACTATTTTGAAGCTTCATCCAGTGACACATTGGAAGAGGATTTAACTAATTTTGCTCCAGATTTTAGCTTTCTACTAAGAGATTCTGGAAGATTCTTTACTATAGCATTGGAAACAGATCCTGAGAACTTCCAGAATAAGAGGGAGATGTTTAGTATTCATGTCTGACATGTGTGTGCATGCTCAGTTGCTTGAGTTGTATCCAACTCTGCAATCCACAGGAGGGTAGCCCGCTAGGCTCCTCTGTCCATGGGATTCTCCAGGCAAGAATACTGGAGTGGATTGCCATGCCCTCCTCCAGAAGATCTTCCCATGTCTCTTGCACTGCAGGTGAATTCTCTACCGCTGGGCCACCGGGGAAGCCCATTCAAGTCTGACACATTGGGATAAAGATAAAGCTGCCTGGGAGGAGCTTTCCAAAGCTGATTTTCATGACACCTATGTAATTTCTTTCTTCCCTCTCTCCTTTAAAAACCTGTCCAAGCATAGATAAGACACTATATACTCAGCATTCCGTTCTGTTCCTTAGTTCCACGATGCCCAGTGCTCAAAGTGATTGGAATTGTAACCATTTGAATAAACTTAGTTTTGGGGTTTTGGAGAAGGCAATGGCAACACATTCCAGTACTCTTGCCTGGAAAATCCCATGGACGGAGGAGCCTGGTGGGAGGCCGTCTATGTTGTCACACAGAGTTGGACACACTGAAGCGACTTAGCAGCAGCAGCAGCAGTTTCAGGGGTTATGGAATTGGCTCAGGTTTGCACAGCAGGTGATAGCAGGTAAGCGGGATGACACTTAGCCATCTTCTTTCATGTTTTATCATTTAACTTCTCTGGATGGAGAGTTCAAACCTGGGTCAGACCCCAAAGCCCCTTTTTACATTTTGCCAACTTTAAATGCTTAATCTCAGGAAACACAAGGCTTGGGAGCCCTCTGGACTCTTCCTGTCTTCACAACCATTCACCCACCCACCTACTGGGAGCTATTTTCTGGTGCACAAGGAGAGTATAAACGTGATTATCTTGAAGTTAATCATGCACAGCCTACAACAAAAACAATCTATTGATCTGGCACTTCCCAGACCACCCTGAACATTTTTGTTAGTTGGACAAGCATTACTTCAATTCTGACCCTAAAAGCATGCTAGAACACAAAAAGCCCTTTATAATTAGCACTTTACCCTATTCAATATTCATATATCTTGAAAATAGTCAATTATGTTGAATGTCCTCTGTTAGAGGTGGTTGTCAGCAATAACATTGCAGTTTCCATTCCAGGAGAACTTGAATTGCCTTACAATTTCATGATTGAATTCAATCACTTATAAAACATAACTACTCAGAGGAAAATTGCTAGAGCTATTTCTCACAGCACTTATGAATGGATTGTCTCTACCTTATTTATAAACACAAATAACTCTTCAAACAAGCTTAGATTTTAAAATATAACCACCTAATTGGAATGCTTGTTATTAGCATGAACCATTATTGCAGTCAGTCATAAATAGCCCCTTATGATAGGAGCTATTGTTCCATAGGTGGTAAGGTCTGTTTATTTTATTTTGTTTTTTTTTTTTTTGGTAAACAAGGAAAATAAATATTGACAGTCATTATACACAGAGGGAAAAAAAAAATCTACAATAGAAATCCTGAGATAAAGGGAAAAGGAACAAGAACTGTGATTGAACTTTCACATAAAGGCGTACCAAAAAGGTAGATATACTAGTTTGGAAAGTCAACAGCTGAGACAGACTATGATCAAAAAGAAAATTTAAAAAGTAGTGAAACAGAGACAAAAAATGATAGCCATCATAATTCACTAAATTAAAAATGCCCCAATAAGAGTTTCTTCTGAACCTTGATAAACTTTCTCCTTTATCTCCTTGATAAACTTTTAGGACAACCTAAAAGTCTAATAATAAAAGCAAAGCACTTTTATAGCACTTGTTCTGTGGAAGCACTTTACACACAATAACTTATAAACTCCCCATCAGCATTCTCTGGATGTTATATTCTATTCTATAGATGAAGACACTGTCAGCAAGAGATTAAGTAACTTGCTTCCAATCACACAGCAGCAAAGCCAGGGTATGAATTCTGGAAGGACTGGCTCCAGAATCACATAATTACTATTCTGCTGTTCTGTCTCCTACAGAAAATGAGGGAAGATGATGCTCTACTCATCTACAAATGTCACACCCAACCCAGAATCATAAAATTAGTAGCAAAAGGGCTTTACACAGAAGATAGAGTTATGTTAGAATTGAAAGTGACCTGGAATCCAGCCCCTCAACTGTATGCATTTAAATACAGAGTCTTAAATTTAGTGGTTGTAGACCAAGGGCTCTTGGGCACTTCAGTGACAACTGTTTCCATCCTCAGTGCATTCACATTCTAATAAGTTTCTGACTTCATCTCGGGAGCAGGCTTAGATGTGGGAGGAGGGCCATCGATTGAAAGGAGCCCTGAGGCACAGTAATAATATCCGACATCTGATGGCTGGCTCTTTGCAAGAAACAAAGTTATTTTCCTTTGTTACTAAAGCTAAACATCATGGTTATTCTGTGCACAGGTATCATCACCCCATTTTTAGAGATGAAGAAATCAATGTTGGAAGGAATGTTGTAACTTCTGAAGGATGTATAACTTTATATATAACTTCTGGGATATATAAATAGGAAGTTATAGAGTCAGAACTTAACTTCAAGTTTACTGACTGTAAAGTCTAGTTGTGATGGCTGATTACCTGAGAACAAAGGAGGGAACATAAAGTTGAAAAGGAGCTTGAGTGTGTTATAGCAAATAATAATTACAATAAAAGACTCAGGGACAAATTATGATATTTAATCATTAGGAAAAAAGCTTTCTTCATTTTACGTTGTCTTCAAAGGTAATGTGCAGGTGATACATTTCTAAAAGTGTCTTAATTAAAAATATTACATTTATAATATGCAATGAACATTTGGTAATTTTACTTATGCCAAATATAATGCCCAATTTGTAAGATGTTACTGTGTTGTGTCAGTTTAGAAGATGGAAGATAAATAAATGGAATTCATTATCTAGGGGAGTTAAAAGCAGTTTGTGTAAGTTTAGTGATAATAAATTCTTGGCAGTATACTAAAAAAATGCTTTCAAGCTAATGTCAGTGATGGCAGTAACATTCTGCCATAAAGCATTTATCCATCATGGCTGTGTTTAAAAAAGAGTACTAGGAAGACTGAGCAGTGACCTAGGTTTTGTTATGTTTCTTCTAGGTTTATGCTATTGATAATTTCTTGGTTCAAAGAAAGTTAGACTGTGTAGTCGACATGTCAGCTGGACATTTGTTGTGTGACAAAGACAAGTTAGTAAAACATTCTGTGCCTGAGAGCTCCCATCTGTTCAGTGCCATAGAAATAAGCAAGTTGTACCTAATATTGAAGCATAAGGTGACTCATCATTAACTAAGATTATATTAGTTATATAGTAAGATGGTAAACACTCAATTGCAATGTTATTGTTAGAATTGTATTAGTATTAATTATAATAACATCTGGTACCACCCTTCACATGATAAAGCAAAATGGTATCTAGAACCCTTCATTTTAAGAAATTATTCGGTAGCTCTAAGTTTTGGTTTTTTCTTGGGTCTATTTCTCAGTTCTGGCACTGGACAATGTGTTTTACTACTTCAAGCTTTCGTTTAAAAATCTCTAACTAGGGTTAATATTTGTTCCAGTTTCAAAAAATTATTTTGAGAGATTGCTGACATACGTTAATCAATCAATAAAGGACAAAATTACATTATTAATAGTTATTGCATGCTTCCTAGTGAGGCCTTATTCTAGAATCTTAAGGAATGAGGGTTCTTTACTATACTTCTTCAGTTGGAATTCCTTTTCTGACTCCTGTTAGCTATATGACCTTGGGCACAGCATATAGTCAGTTTATGCCTCAGTTTCTTCATGCACAAAAGGGGGACAGTAATAGGACCTGACAAAGAACTATCAAGAGGTTGAAATGAAATAATGTGCAAAGAGCATTTAAAACTAGAGCCTAACAGATAGTGTTTAAAATATTATTATATTGTTTAATTATTAAAGAGTCTTTTGGGATGAGCATTATTTTGTCCATTTTAGATGGCCAAATTGACATACAGGGTCGTTGAAAAACTCATCCAAGAATACACAACGAGGGTAATTCCATCAGTTGTCAAAGCCCTTGCCCTAAAAATTGCACCCAGTTTTTTTTTTTTTCCTTTTTGCAGAGACTCAATGCTGAGCAATTGCTGATCATGGGATCCACCAGAAACCACAGCTTCCTTGGGGACCTTTTATCCTCTTCAAGTTGGGTACTGACTAGAGAATAAGGACCATTTTTTGGGGGGGGGAATGGAGTTTGAGGCAATAGCTTAGCTTTATTGCTTGTCATTTCCTCCTACATACCTTATGACCTAATATCTAGGATAATTTACTATTGTGTGGACAAAGCCTGCATTATCAAGTTTAATCCTTTTGCTTACACTATCTCCTCTACATGGATCTGCCTTTCTTCCTCCTCAACTTCTTTCTTGAAGGCTCAGCTCAGAGGGTTTCACAGAGAAGAGGCCTCCTCACATTTCCATATAGCATATGAGCTGTCTGTTGTCAGCTCTGATGGTGTTGTGTGTCATTGAATAGCTGTCATTTCTTCTGTAATATGAACATTTTGAGACAAGAGATCTGTGTTAGTTATTGTGCTACCACTAATGCCTAGCATGGTTCTGGATACTAGCGACAGTTCCTTCTCTCATTCACATAGTATTTACTGAGTGCCTCTTTGAAGCCAAGAAAGGTCTTGTGGAAACGTGAATGAATAAAAAAAGAGAAAAACTCTTGCTTTCATGGACCTTATCTCTAGTGAGTCGCAAACAGGACATCGGAGCAGAACTGTCAACTGAGCAGAAGGATATGTAGGTCTGGGGGTGAGAAACAAGTTCTGAGCTGAAGATGCATATATCAGAGTCATCACCATGCGAGTCACATTTAAGACCATAAGTTCAATGGGATCACTAAGGAAACGAATGCTGAAAGAGAAGAGTACTTCTTTCTTTTACTCAATGAAAGACTACACAAAGGACTTAGAATGTCAAGAGAGTAGGCAAGCCCAGGACAAGACTAGCCCAGAAATGATCCAATTTTTAAGAATTACTTTTGATGGAGGGGGTGGTATTCCCTCCTGGGAGCATCTCTTGGAGCTTCCCACTCATGTTTATCAAAGAATAAAATAACTGAGTTGTATGTATGTTACATGTATGTGTAACATTCATGGAAGACAGACCCAGTTTCCCCAATGGTCCTCACATATTTTCCATGTTTTAAAGCATTTATTCATGGTAAAGAGGTGTTTCTCTTTGAGTCTATTTTTCCTCAGCAGCTGAAGACAGCTTGGACGTAATCATGACTCTTAACTGAAGGTGCTTAAACTCATCTTAACGGAACTGAGATGTAGCAATTGTGGCAAAAATCATAGAATCTCCCATTGCATCACCAAGTGGGAAAAGAGTTGGATGTGACCTCAGAGAACCAGGGAAGAAAGCTATGGAGCAACAATGCATGGGGTCTTGTTGCACAGGCTCTGTTTCATCTTTCCCACTAGAGTTTAAGTTCCTGATGGATAGGCTCTATATTTGGTTTGTTCATGGTTGCACCCTCAGCACCTACGATAATGCCTACCTTGTGATAGGTATTTGTAAAGGTTTGTCAAAATGACTAAATGACCTGGGCTTGAGTTTCAGCTCGGCTGCTTAGTAGCTACAGAATTTGGGGGCGAGTCACTTAAAATCTCAAATCCTCAGTCATTTCATCTGTGAAATGCAGATAATAATAGCATTCTAACAAAAGCTCTGAAATTAACTGGAATAATATATGAATTTGCACAATGTATGATGCATGATAAAAATCTGCATTCAAGCTTTTTGCTATTATGATGATGATTTTGCTATTGATTCCTCTAACAATCTGCTTATGTAAAACATTAACTAGTTTTACATGTCATTGAGTTAAATTAAATTTTTATTTAATTTACTTTTATTACCTCCAGGAACACTCACTGGAGAATGACTATCTACCACCAAGCAGATTCAGAGTACACTACAAGTTACTTTGAATTGTTTTTCTACCCAAAGTCTCAAATGAGAGTGTTTTGCAAAAAGGTGAATAAGATTTTCCCTGTTAGTACAGCTCCAGAACTTGTTTTTCTGTTATTCTTTTTTTTTTCCCCTGAAAGCTTACAAGCAAGGATGGTCATCACACTTGCTGCTCTATATCCCCTAGCAAGAAAGCAATTTGAAACTAGGAAACTTAAACTTTAACCTTGTAATCTAAACAGATAACACAGTAATGCTCTATATTTTATAGACCTGGTGGAGTGTAAAATTGAGTCTGCTTGAGGTGTTAGGCTCCCATTTTAGTCTCTGAAGGGAACCAGCAGAAGCCAGACTGGACTCATGTTCAGCCCAAGTATTACTTCTAGGTCAGTGCAAATGGAAAATAGGTATTATGACTCCTAATAGAAACTGCACAAGTGACTAATCATGAAGTAATTAATTACAAAAACAGAAACAAAGAGAGAAGACTTTTGTTTATCTAAACTTATCTGTAGCTTCATCACTCTACCCCTTTTGGAACAGATTAATAGTAAGGAAAATCATGGAAAGATCAAGCAGAGTGTAAAAGATTTCTCATATAGGTAATCTGAAAAAGATACATCAACCAACAATAAGGGTTTTATTCAATAATGGTTTGTGTTCTTCAGACACCTTAAGCTGTGTCTGAAATAAAAGTATCATCATCTTTTCCTAATCTGCTTTCCTGACCTTCTCTGTTTCTTATTTTGCTTGCTGCTGCTGCTGCTGCTAAGTCGCTTCAGTCGTGTCCGACTCTGTGCAATCCCATAGACTGCAGCCCATCAGGTTCCCCCATCCCTGGGATTCTCCAGGCAAGAACACTGGAATGGGTTGCCATTTCCTTCTCCAATGCATGAAAGTGAAAAGTGAAAGTGAAGTTGCTCAGTCATGCCCGAATTTGTGACCCCATAGACTGTAGCCTACCAGGCTCCTCCATTCATGGGACTTTCCAGGCAAGAGTACTGGAGTGGGGTTGCCAGTGCCTACTGCCACCATTATTCTTTTGGTAGAATAGTTTTGTCCCTTTGCTATTTTTCACTTAATACCACCAATTGTTTCACAATGTTTCCAGCTATACCTTCAAATCCATCCCTTCCCGCACCACTGTTGCTTTTTGTGGAAGCCTTTTTCCTTCCCTGTAGGTCTAGTGGTGGGGATTCTAAGCTTTGGCATTCACTCTCTGTTCAAGGTCAAATCCTTGTTTTGAAACTTGGTGATTGTGAGATCTTGGTTTGAGATTTGATTTTTTTGTTTTGTTCTCTCATCTAAGTGGGAATTTTAATTGTGCTTTCCTTATAGTTGGGCAGAATATATTTACAATACTTGTTCAGGCGTATAATATTGTTGTGCTCAGTAAGAATTAGCTGTTTATATTGCTTTTTGCATAAGCTTTTTAAGCAGTTTCCCAGCTGATCTTCATTTTTTTTTTTAAATCTCCCTCAACAATTTACCTGTTTTCTGATTTATTTTTTGTATTTTTCTAACTCCAATGTTTGGTTGGCTTCTTGATTAAGAAACTAATACTCAGCTAGCTCTTGCTGACAGTTTTGAGACCTTATCTGTGTCCTGTCTTTAAATGTTGCTTTGATCCTTTGCTACTATTTAACTTCAAATTCACCATCAATCCTTCTCAACTTAAATTTGTGTCCCGTTCCTTTGACTATTGGCTGGCTTTAGACACCTCAGTTCATATCAGCTCAGTCACTCAGTTGTGTCCAACTCTGCGACCCCATGAATTGCACCATGCCAGGCCTCCTTGTCCATCACCAACTCCCAGAGTTCACTCAGACTCATGTTGATCTAGTGAGTGATACCATCCAGCCATCTCATTCTCTGTCATCCCCTTCTCCTTCTGCCCCTAATCCCTCCCAGCATCAGTCTTTTCCAATGAGTCAACTCTTCACATGAGGTGGCCAAAGTACTGGAGTTTCAGCTTTAGCATCATTCCTTCAGAAGAAATCCCAGGGTTGATCTCCTTCAGAATGGACTGGTTGGATCTCCTTGCAGTCCAAGGGACTCTCAAGAGTCTTCTCCAACACTACAGTTCAAAAGCATCAATTCTTCGGCACTCAGACTTCTTCACAGTCCAACTCTCACATCCATACATAACCACTGGAGAAACCATAGCTTGACTAGACGGACCTTAGTGGGAAAAGTAATGTCTCTGCTTTTGAATATGCTGTCTAGGTTGGTAATAACCTATCTTCCAAGGAGTAAGCGTCTTTTAATTTCATGGCTGCAATCACCATCTGCAGTGATTTTGGAGCCCAAAACAATAGAGTCTGACACAGTTTCCACTGTTTCCCCATCTATTTCCCATGAAGTGATGGGACTGGATGCCATGATCTTCATTTTCTGAATGTTGAGCTTTAAGCCAACTGTTTGCTTTCCTCTTTTACCTTCATCAAGAGGCTTTTTAATTCCTCTTTACTTTCTGCCATAAGGGTGGTGTCATCTGCATATCTGAGGTTATTGATATTTCTTCCAGCAATCTTGATTCCAGCTTGCATTTCTTCCAGTCCAGTGTTTCTCGTGATGTACTCTGCATATAAGTTAAATAAGCAGGGTGACAATATACAGCCTTGATGTACTCCTTTTCCTATTTGGAACCAGTCTCTTGTTCCATGTCCAGTTCTAACTGCTGCTTCCTGACTTGCATCCAAATTTCTCAAGGGGCAGGTCAGGTGATCTGGTATTCCCATCTCTCTCAGAATTTTCCACAGTTTATTGTGATCCAAACAGTCAAAGGCTTTGGCATAATCAATAAAGCAGAAATAGATGTTTTTCTGGAACTCTCTTGCTTTTTCCATGATCCAGTGGATGTTGGCAATTTGATCTCTGGTTCCTCTGCCTTTTCTAAAACCAGCTTAAACATAAGGAAGTTCAC
>SJYC01034621.1:0-36975 GCA_006408675.1 Madoqua kirkii
ACAGGGGTCCCCAACCTCCAGAATCCAATACCTGATGATCTGAGTTGAAGCCAATATTAGAAATAAAGTGCACAATATATGCAAGGCGCTTGAATCATCCCCAAACCATCCCCTACTCCCTGCCTCCACCCCCACCCCCCCCCACATTGGAAGCACAAAGTCTAAATCACTGGACCACCAAGACAGTCCCTCAGTGACCTTTTAAAAGTCTCGCAGAGTAGTGTGAATGTCTGAGCCAAGCAAGCAAGCACTGGCTTAGATCTTGTTAAGGCTAGATTGTGATTGGAGCCACAGACTTGGGTATAAGTTTAAATGTGATGATAGTTGATAACTTACTGAGTACACAAAATGTGCCAGGTACTTAAGGTCTGTTATCTAAAATCCTCATAACAGCATTGTAGAGTAGCGACTGCTAACCGCTTTTTATAGATAGGAAACTGAAGGCTCAGAGAGGGCAAACTCATATAGTTAGTAAACTGGGAAACGAGAACTAAACCTGGACTCTGTCTAACTCCAGATCCAAGATCTTACTCTCATACCATACTACCTCTTGAGACATATTATATCTATATCAATATAGCCTTATATTTATATCCCAGAATAAGGCAAGGTATTAATAAGCAAAAAAGTTTTTTCTAGAGTGGTATATTTTTACCTATGGTCATATAGTCATTCACTTGTAACATAACTGATGTTAATCTAAGTATGTGATTTTCTGAGAAACACTTTTTGACATATAGCATATGTACAACAAAGCACACAGACCATAAGTGTACAACAGGATGAATTTTTATAAAAGTATGTACCAGTATAAATACTACCTAGTGGAGAGATAATAACGTTATCTCTGTTAGTGTCCAGCAGGCTCTTCAGTGCCGCTCTTCAGTCAGTACTCTACCCCTCCCTATCAGTTCAGTTCAGTCGCTCGGTTGTGTCACTCTTTGCAACCCCATGGACCACAGCACACCAGGCTTCGCTGTCCATCACCAACTCCCAGGGCTTGCTCATACTCATATCCATCGAGTCGGTAATGCCATCCAACCAGCTCATCCTCTGTTGTCCCCTTCTCCTCCTGTCTTGAGTCTTTCCCAGCATCAGATAACCACTATTTTGAATTAGAAATGGAATCATGCAATGTGAATTTTATATATAGTTATCTGGTTTCTTTGATACTTTATGTCTGTGGTACTCATCTGTGTTGTTGCATATAGTAATAATTCATTTCATTGCCATGTTTGCTTATACCATGGTTTATTTTAACCATTCTATTGATGTACATTTAGGTTATTTTTAAGTTAAGAATAAAGTTGTCAAGAACGGTCTTGTGCGTGTCTTTTAGCACATGTAAATACTCACTTTTGTGGGATATAAACCTGGTATAGTTTTAGTAAATACTTCTGAGCTGTTCTCCAAGTGGGCATACAAGTTTACACTCCCCCATTAAAAACTGAAAATCCCAGTTGCACTAGTCTTTGCCATCAGTGGCTATAGTTTAAATTGTTCTAATTTTAGCATCCTACTGGGTACGTTGTGTCATGTTGTGGTTTTAATGTGCATTTCCCTGCTGACTTTTCATATTCGCTTTTTGGACATCCTCCTTTGTGAAATACTTTTTTATCTAAATATTTTGGCCATTTTTCTTTTAGATGTCTCATATTGATCTGTAGGCATTTTTTGCATATTCTGGGTGTGAGTTCTTTGACAGTTACATGTATTCCAAGTATCTTCTTCCAGACAGTGGCTTGCCTTTTCATTCTCTTAATGTTCTCCTGACAGAAGTTTTTAACCTTGAATCCAGTTTATCAATTTTTTCTTTTATGATTGCTGCTTTCTATTACTTGTTTAAAGCACCTTACCTTCCCTGAAGTCATGAAAATAATCTTTAAATTACCTCCTAGAAGGCTGATTATTTTATCTTTCACATTTAGACCTACATTCTGTATGGTATTAACTTTTGAGTAAGATATTAAGTAGAATCAAAGATTTTTTTCTCCCAGTTGAATGATCTAGCACCATTTGTTGAAAGCCTATTCTCCACCCGCCCCCGCCACCACTCTGCACTGGCATCTTGGTTATCACATGGCCATATAGCTTTAAACAAATGCTTGGTATCTGGTTAGGTTAAGTCCTCCAACTTTGTGCTTCTTGAGAAACTATTTTTAAATGGGTTGATAGTCTTAAATGATCGGCCCCATCCCTCTTTTCATTCCTTTGCCTTCCCAAGCCCATCTTGCCACTTGAGCCCAGAGCTTTCAGCCTGGAGACTCACCATTTTTTTTTTCCCAAGACCATTTTAGACTTGTGGCTAGAGCTCATTAGACAAATGTGGCTCTTCCTCTTGAGAGAGATGAATTCCAAATTACCTTCACTCATTGTATCCCCTGTCTTCCTGGCTGCCGCTCTGGCACGGGGTTGCTCTGACTACCTTTAGGACTACCACGACTACTCAGTCAGGAGAGCTTTGTGTAAACTGTGACTTCAGTCTTTCCTAGATATCCCTGTTACTTGTTTACTGGCCTCTAACAGCTCTTGGATCAGCAGACAAGAAAAAGGCAAGTTGAACATACCCCCCTTCCCTGCAAAACACATGCACACACACACAAGTGCTTGTTCAGATTGTAAAGAAATTGGATAATAGATAGGACTCCTTGTGTGTGAAGTAAGTAGTTCATTAAGGA
Organism: Madoqua kirkii; assembly: GCA_006408675.1. Classification (NCBI taxonomy): domain Eukaryota; kingdom Metazoa; phylum Chordata; class Mammalia; order Artiodactyla; family Bovidae; genus Madoqua; species Madoqua kirkii. The sequence continues at coordinate 2,679 of SJYC01034621.1, forward strand.
TGAAGAAATATTTATTGAGGTGGTTGTGTGCCAGGCACAGTATTAATGTCAGCTCATCTATGCTTCTGTTCAGTAGAAAGAACTACTTAAAAATCCATATTTTCCTGTGGTTAAAAAAAATAGTAGATTTGTTTAAGTCAGACTTAATATTTAAAATCATTACACTTCAGCTAAAATGAACAAATATACTTCAGTTAACAAATTTTACTGAATTGGCCTGGGCACACAAGAATTTTCTGGACAATTTCAGGCCTCCTCCACACTGGCTGGTTGGCATTCTTGGCTGAAACCCAGGAGCAGTGGCACTCTCAGGTTTCTGAAGGGTGAGCTGGACCTGAGCCAAGACCTGCTGAAGTGAATGTGCAGCGCATGTTCTTCTCATCAGTAGGTGACACAGTTTTGAGGAAGGTGGAAACATTCATAGTCCGGGGGTCTCAGAGAGCCTGTGGCACCTAAGGAGGAGAGAGAGAATACCTTGCTAAAGTGGGGCAAGAAGAAAAATTACTTTCTGTTGTTGGTTACAAAGTTCCTGATTCAGATCTTTGTATTTGCCTTAACATCCCAGTTTGAAGTAAGCCTGAAAACAATAAAATGTTTCATTTTTCAAACAATAGAAAAGGCAGTAGATTAACCATGAACAGATTCTACTTAAACATCACAGATGGTCCTTTACAAAATAAAATGTTATAAGAATGTAAAATGATACAGCACTCTCAAAAATGGTTTGCCAGTTTTTTACCAAACTAAACATGCGCTAACATAAGAGCCTCTTCTTAATACCTTCTGCTTCTGTTAGGTCCAGACCATTTCTGTCTTTTATCGACCCCATCTTTGCATAAAATGTTCCCTTGGTATCTCTAATTTTCTTGAAGAGATCTCTAGTCTTTCTCATTCTATTGTTTACCTCTATTTCTTTGCATTGATTGCTGAGGAAGGCTTTCTTACCTCTTGCTATTCTTTGGAACTCTGCATTCAGATACTTATATCTTTCCTTTCACTTCTCTTCTTTTCACAGCTGTTTGTAAGGCCTCCTCAGACAGCCATTTTGCTTTTTTGGCATTTCTTTTCCATGGGGATGCTCCTGATCCCTGTCTCCTGTACACTGTCACAAACCTCCGTCCATAATTACTGCAGATGCTGATTGCAGCCATGAAATTAAAAGACACTTACTCCTTGGAAGAAAAGTTATGACTGACCTAGATAGCATATTCAAAAGCAGAGACATTACTTTGCCAGCAAAGGTCCATCTAGTCAAGGCTATGGTTTTTCCTGTGGTCATGTATGGATGTGAGAGTTGGACTGTGAAGAAAGCTGACCACCAAAGAATTGATACTTTTGAACTGTGATGTTGGAGAAGACTCTTTAGAGTCCCTTGGACTGCAAGGAGATCCAACCAGTCCATTCTGAAGGAGATCAGCCCTGGGATTTCTTTGGAAAAGCTGACCACCAAAGAATTGATACTTTTGAACTGTGATGTTGGAGAAGACTCTTTAGAGTCCCTTGGACTGCAAGGAGATCCAACCAGTCCATTCTGAAGGAGATCAGCCCTGGAATTTCTTTGGAAGAAATGGTGCTGAAGCTGAAACTCTAGTACTTTGGCCACCTCATGTGAAGAGTTGACTCATTTGAAAAGACTCTGATGCTGGGAGGGATTGGGGGCAGGAGGAGAAGGGGATGACAGAGGATGAGATGACTGAATGGCATCACCAACTCGATGGACATGAGTCTGAGTGAACTCCTGGAGTTGGTGATGGACAGGGAGGCCTGGTGTGCTGCGATTCATGGAGTCACAAAGAGTTGGACACGACTGAGTGAACTGAACTGAACTGAACATAAGATCCAGTGATTCTGTGCTTGCTCAGTTATCCCAGAGAAATAAGAACCTGTGTTCACACAAAAACCTATATGTAAATGTCTTTAGCATCTTTATTATAATGTATTATTGATGAGTTGGTGATGGACAGGGAAGCTTGGTATGCTGCAGTCTATGTGGTCGCAAAGAGTCAGACATGACTGAGCGACTGAACTGAACCCACTCCAGTATTCATCTACTCAGGCAGTCCTTACCACAACCCCAAGGGACTCTCAAGAGTCTTCAACACCACAGTTCAAAGCATCAATTCTTCGGCACTCAGCTTTCTTTATAGTCCAACTCTCACATCCATACATGACTACTGGAAAAACCATAGCTTTGACTAGACGGACCTTTGTCAGCAAAGTAATGTCTCTGCTTTTTAATATGCTGTCTGGGTAGGTCATAACTTTTCTTCCAAGGAGTAAGCATCTTTTAATTTTATGGCTGCCATCACCATCTGCAGTGATTTTTGGAGCCCAAGAAAATAAAGTCTGACACTGTTTCCACTGTTTCCCCATCTATTTGCCATGAAGTGATGGGACCAGATGCCATGATCTTAGTTTTCTGAATGTTGTGTTTTAAGCCAGCTTTTTCACTCTCCTCTTTCATCAAGAAACTGTTTAGTTCTTCTTTGCTCTCTACCATACAGGTGATGTCATCTGCATATCTGAGGTTATTGATATTTCTCCCGGCAATCTTGATTCCAGATTGTGTTTCATCCAGCCCCGGACCTTAAGTGCCTTATACTGAATGAAAAAAGTCAACCTCTAAAGGTTACGTGCTGTATGATTCTGTTTACATAACAATTTTCATAAAATTAAAGACGATATAGAATAAATTAGTGATTGCCCAGGAACTGTGTATTAAAAAGCGGATACATCACTTTTCCATCAAAGGTCTGTATATCAAAGCTATGTTTTTTCCAGTAGTCATGTATGAATGTGAGAGTTGGACCATAAAGAAGGCTGAGTGACAAAAAATTTATGCTTTTGAACTGTGGTGCTGGAGAAGACTCTTGAGACTCCCTTGGACTGCAAGGAGATCAAACCAGTCAATCCTAAAGGAAATCAGCCCAGAATATTCATTGGAAGGACTGATGCTGAAGCTAAACTTCCAACACTTTGGCCACCTGATGCAAAGAGCCAACCCATTGGAAGAGATCCTGATGGTGACAAAAATTGAGGACAGGAGGAAAAGGGGAATGAGGTTGTTGGATAGCATCACTGACTCAGTGGACATGAGTTTGAACAAACTCCAGGATATAGTGAAGGACAGGGAACCTTGGTGTGCTGCAGTCCATGGGGTCGCAAAGAGTTGGACACAACTGAGCAACTGAACAACCTCAACAGGGACAGAATGGGTTGGAAGAGTGGGGGCAGGTCTGTATCTTGATACTGGTAGTTACATAGATCTGTACATGGCATAAAATTGAACTATACACAAACACAAAAGAATGCAAGATTTTTTCTTCTTTTTTTTTAAATGGTGAAAACAGAATAAAGGTCTGTAGTTCAGTTGATGGTAATACCAGTGTTTCCAGTTTTGCTGTTATGCTAGAACGATCTGAGATGTCATCATTAGAAGGAGCTGGGTGAAAGGTGCACAGGACTTCACCATTTTTGCAACTTTGTTAGTCTATTATTCTTTCAAAGTAAAACGTTTTAAAAAATAAGTGTTTTATACACTCACATTCATGGATGCATGATTCACAGTATCCAAAATGTGGAACCAACCCATCTGTCCATCAGCAGATGATAGTATCACATACAATAGGATCATATTCAACCTTAAAAAGAATGCAGTTCTGACATATGCTGCAATATGTATAAACCTTGAGGACATCATGGAAAGTGAAGTAAATCAGTTACAGAAGAACAAATACTGCATGATTCTTCTTACAGGAGGCACCTAGAGCAGTCAAAATTCCTAGAGACAGAAAGTGGAATGGTGACTGCAGGAGCTAGGGGGTGGGGATGGAGAATGGGGAATTGTCATTTAGTAAGTACAAAGGCACTTTGATGTTTTGGAGGTTAAAAAAGTTCCAGAGATTGATGCTGGTGATGGTTGTAAGCAGTGTCAATACACTTAAAGCCACTGAACTGTACACTTAAAAGTGGTTTAAATTTGATAAATTTTATGCATATCTGCTATAATTTTTAATAAAGCATTATTATTGTGTAAGTAACATTTTATTATAAAATAGGCATATTTAAATGCAAGCATAAATCTCCTGGGATGCTTTTAACTTTTTTCATTTTTCATCTTGCAGTAATCAGAAACTTAAAAAAGGTTTTTTTTCCCAGAACAATTTGAGACTGTTGCCCCCATCTCTTCCAAATATTTCAGTGTGTATACTGAGAACTTCTCTTACATAACCACAGCACTACCCTCAAAATCAAGAAAGCATCAGTGCATTACTGCTAGTCTTTGGGCTCTATTCAAGTCTCACAGTCATCCAGTAATGACCTTTATAAAAAGGGGAGCCAGTTGAGAATCAAGTGTAGTATTTACTTGCCACAGCTCTTTAGTCAGCTTCAATCTGGAGCAGTTTTCCAATTTTTCTGTTACTTTCATGGCATTGATACTTTTGAAGATTGTTATAGACCAGTTGTTTCATAGATTCTCTCTCAATTTGAATTTGTCTGAAGTTTCCTCATGAATTGAGTCAGACTGTATATTTTTGGCAGAGATTCCAGAAAGGAGTCTGTGTCCTCATTGCATCTTATCAGGTGATGCATGACTTCTGTATTTCTGCTTCTAATGATACTGACTTTGATCACTTAATCTAAGTGTCAGTCTTCACCAAGGGAAAGTTACGCTTGTTCCCTTTGTAATTAAGTATGTTGTGGGGAGGTATTTTGAAGCTGTGCAATATCTTGTTCCTAATCTAACTTTTAATTTATTCATTTACATGTTTATATCCATGAGGGCTGATAGTTTATTATTTTATTCAGTGAATTGTAATCCATCATCATCTTTATTTTGATCCTGAAGTTGTCCCTGTAAACAGTAGTAACCCCTTCAAGCTGGTTTTTGTGTCCTTTTGACATGTCTGCATCATTATGATTGCTTTTAAATTTAAAAAAGGAATTTATTTAAAAGATTGAGAAGGATCCTATTGTAATGATATGGCATAATTTGCTTAAGTAATCCCTCTGGAGCGTGTTGTTTAACGGAAAAAAAAATGGAGTTCGTATAATATAGCCAAATTGCCTTCTGTATGTATATGCAAGTGTCCCTCTCTCCACTCTTTCATTAACAATTGGAGAATATTTTTAAACACTAGGAACTTCATAATTGTAGGGAAACTGTTAGAGGCCAAATGACCTTGTACACCCAGCATTAGAAGGAGTTATCAGGAAGCTCAACAAGGGAAGAAAATAGAATTTATGTGTATCTTTTACTGTGTGTATGATTTTCTCTTTAAATTGGCAGGGGAAAAAAAGTATCTTGGAACTAAAGCAGTTATTTCCTTCTTTATAATGCTGATTTCATAAGGTAAACAATTTAAAGTAGATATATTACAGTGGGATCTTTTTTCTTCTGACTTGCTTATTTCTCTCAGCACTGACCAGTCATTAACCTAAAGATCTTTTTGTATTCTGAAGCCATTTTCTGCTAACCAGCTATATAACTCAGTAAAGTTGCTTATCAGTGAGCCTCATTTTCCTCCTCTCTGAATTAAATATGTGGTTTATAAGGTACCTTCTCTCTAAAACTGGAAGATCTTAAGAAATTTTATCCTGAGAGTTGAAAGAATTTATTGTTGTTATCTTGCAAAACTGGTTGAATTTTGCAGTAAACAATTTCCTCTTGTGTCTAACTTGACCACTGTGAGGATCAATTTATTGTTTATGGGCTGTTTTTATTCTAGGACTTTGATATTAATCTTCCCTTTCCTTTTACTGATAAGTCTGTCTTGTTACCCTTTTGACTGTTTAGTACAGAGGAAAATAATAACTCATACACAGATTCCATTTAAGAATTGAATGTGTTAAAAAAAAAGAGATATCATAAAGACCTGGGAATAATTATTCAAGAAATGTGACTATGATAATTGCTAGTTACAAAAAAATTCGCTTAGACCTTTGCTTTAGACCATATGCCAAAATAAATTGTAAATGTATTAAATGTAAAAAATAATTGTAAAATAGAAGAAAATAAAAGTGAATACTTATTAAATTTAAAATGTAAGCCTTTATGACAGCAAAATAATGAAGAAAACTACTAATGGAAAGTCAATTTGACCCCTTAAAAATTAACTTGGGAAGACAATTTGGCTTATAACATTAATTACACACTTACCATGTGACCCAGCCTTTGCACTCCTGAGTATTCATCTTAAAGAAATGAGAACTCATGTTCACATAACAGTCTGTACACAAATGTTCATAGCAGCTTTACTTGTAAAAATACTGAAAATAACCTGTCTTACATGGAGTAAATAGAAAAACAAACTTGGTGACATCTATATAGTGAAATCAATTCAGTTCAGTTCAGTTGCTCAGTTGCATCCTACTCTTTGAGACCTCATGAATTGCAGCACACCAGGCCTCTCTGTCCATCACCAACTCCAGGAGTTCACTCAGACTCATGTCCATCCAGTTGGTGATGCCATCCAGCCATCTCATCCTCTGTCGTTCCCTTCTCCTCCTGCCCTCAATCCCTCCCAGCATCAGAGTCTTTTTCAGTGAGTCAACTCTTCGCATGAGGTGGCCAAAGTACTGGAGTTTCAGCTTTAGCATCATTCCTTCTGAAGAAATCCCAGGGCTGATCTCCTTCAGAATGGACTGGTTGGATCTCCTTGCAGTTTAAGGGACTCTCAAGAGTCTTCTCCAACACCACAGTTCAAAAGCATCAATTCTTTGGCACTCAGCTTTCTTCACAGTCCAACTCTCACATCCATACATGACCACTGGAAAAACCAATGCCTTGACTAGATGGACCTTTGTTGGCAAAGTAATGTCTCTGCTTTTCAACATGCTATCTAGGTCAGTCATAACTTTTCTTCCAAGGAGGAAGAGTCTTTCATGGCTGCAGTCACCATCTGCAGTGATTTTGGAGCCCCCCAAACTAAAGTCTGACCCTGTTTTCACTCTTTCCCCATCTATTTCCCATGAAGTAATGGGACCAGATGCCATGATCTTCGTTTTCTGAATATTGAGCTTTAAGCCAGTTTTTTCACTCTCCTCTTTCACTTTCATCAACAGGCTTTTTAGTTCCTCTTCACTTTCTGCCATAAGGGTGTTGTCATCTGCATATCTGAGGTTATTGATATTTCTGGCAATCTTGATTCCAGCTTGTGCTTCTTCCAACCCAGCGTTTCTCATGATGTACTCTGCATAGAAGTTAAATAGTGGAATACTTAGCAATAAAAAGGAATGAACTGTGGATACATAGAACAGCATGGATGGATCTTGAGGGCATTAAGCTGAGTGAAAAAGCCAACTTCACAGGGTTCCATATTGCATAATTCTATTTAGATAACACTCTTGACATAGCAAAATTATAATGATGGAGAATAGATTAGTGGTTTCCAACAGTTCGGGTTTATGGAAGGGCATGACTATTTAGGGATTACACAAAGGACTTTATAGTGATATTATTGATCTATTTTTGCAGTAGTTCTAACCCCAGCTATAGTGACAGTGAAATCTAATCTGCACATATGATCAGTTTCATAAAACTGTGCAGACACCCTAAGAAAGGAAAAGTGATGAAATCTAAGCTGTGTAGCTGGTTTAGTAGGTTACACGAATGTCTGTTTCAGGGTTTGGTCGTGTGCCATTGTTGTTCACCATGTTCTTACCGAGAGAAACTGGGTGAGAGCATGCGGGAGAACTCTCTGTATACTGTTTACAGCTTCTTGTGAGCCCTAAGCAATAATTCCATTTAAGAATTGAATGTGTTAAAAAAAAAGAGATATCATAAAGACCTGGGAATAATTATTCAAGAAATGTGACTATGATAATTGCTAGTTACAAAAAAATTCGCTTAGACCTTTGCTTTAGACCATATGCCAAAATAAATTGTAAATGTATTAAATGTAAAAAATAATTGTAAAATAGAAGAAAATAAAAGTGAATACTTATTAAATTTAAAATGTAAGCCTTTATGACAGCAAAATAATGAAGAAAACTACTAATGGAAAGTCAATTTGACCCCTTAAAAATTAACTTGGGAAGACAATTTGGCTTATAACATTAATTACACACTTACCATGTGACCCAGCCTTTGCACTCCTGAGTATTCATCTTAAAGAAATGAGAACTCATGTTCACATAACAGTCTGTACACAAATGTTCATAGCAGCTTTACTTGTAAAAATACTGAAAATAACCTGTCTTACATGGAGTAAATAGAAAAACAAACTTGGTGACATCTATATAGTGAAATCAATTCAGTTCAGTTCAGTTGCTCAGTTGCATCCTACTCTTTGAGACCTACTTACCATGTGACCCAGCCTTTGCACTCCTGAGTATTCATCTTAAAGAAATGAGAACTCATGTTCACATAACAGTCTGTACACAAATGTTCATAGCAGCTTTACTTGTAAAAATACTGAAAATAACCTGTCTTACATGGAGTAAATAGAAAAACAAACTTGGTGACATCTATATAGTGAAATCAATTCAGTTCAGTTCAGTTGCTCAGTTGCATCCTACTCTTTGAGACCTCATGAATTGCAGCACACCAGGCCTCTCTGTCCATCACCAACTCCAGGAGTTCACTCAGACTCATGTCCATCCAGTTGGTGATGCCATCCAGCCATCTCATCCTCTGTCGTTCCCTTCTCCTCCTGCCCTCAATCCCTCCCAGCATCAGAGTCTTTTTCAGTGAGTCAACTCTTCACATGAGGTGGCCAAAGTACTGGAGTTTCAGCTTTAGCATCATTCCTTCTGAAGAAATCCCAGGGCTGATCTCCTTCAGAATGGACTGGTTGGATCTCCTTGCAGTTTAAGGGACTCTCAAGAGTCTTCTCCAACACCACAGTTCAAAAGCATCAATTCTTTGGCACTCAGCTTTCTTCACAGTCCAACTCTCACATCCATACATGACCACTGGAAAAACCAATGCCTTGACTAGATGGACCTTTGTTGGCAAAGTAATGTCTCTGCTTTTCAACATGCTATCTAGGTCAGTCATAACTTTTCTTCCAAGGAGGAAGAGTCTTTCATGGCTGCAGTCACCATCTGCAGTGATTTTGGAGCCCCCCAAACTAAAGTCTGACCCTGTTTTCACTCTTTCCCCATCTATTTCCCATGAAGTAATGGGACCAGATGCCATGATCTTCGTTTTCTGAATATTGAGCTTTAAGCCAGTTTTTTCACTCTCCTCTTTCACTTTCATCAACAGGCTTTTTAGTTCCTCTTCACTTTCTGCCATAAGGGTGTTGTCATCTGCATATCTGAGGTTATTGATATTTCTGGCAATCTTGATTCCAGCTTGTGCTTCTTCCAACCCAGCGTTTCTCATGATGTACTCTGCATAGAAGTTAAATAGTGGAATACTTAGCAATAAAAAGGAATGAACTGTGGATACATAGAACAGCATGGATGGATCTTGAGGGCATTAAGCTGAGTGAAAAAGCCAACTTCACAGGGTTCCATATTGCATAATTCTATTTAGATAACACTCTTGACATAGCAAAATTATAATGATGGAGAATAGATTAGTGGTTTCCAACAGTTAGGGTTTATGGAAGGGCATGACTATTTAGGGATTACACAAAGGACTTTATAGTGATATTATTGATCTATTTTTGCAGTAGTTCTAACCCCAGCTATAGTGACAGTGAAATCTAATCTGCACATATGATCAGTTTCATAAAACTGTGCAGACACCCTAAGAAAGGAAAAGTGATGAAATCTAAGCTGTGTAGCTGGTTTAGTAGGTTACACGAATGTCTGTTTCAGGGTTTGGTCGTGTGCCATTGTTGTTCACCATGTTCTTACCGAGAGAAACTGGGTGAGAGCATGCGGGAGAACTCTCTGTATACTGTTTACAGCTTCTTGTGAGCCCTAAGCAATATCAAAATGGAAATTACAAAAAAACTATGGTATATTCAGGTAATGGAATATCATTCAATAGTTTAAGAAAATAAAGATTTCAAGCCATGAAAAGACGTGAGGGAAGAACCTTCAATACATATTACTAGGTGAAAGAAGCCAATCATACAGTATATACAAGCTATAAACTCTGTAATTCTACTTACATAACATTCTAGAAAAAGCAGAACTATGGAGACAGTAAGAAAATCAGCAGTTGCCAGGGTAGGGGAGAGGGACAGATGAATAGAGTAGGGGGAATGCAGGATTTGGGGGACAGTGAAGCTACTCGGTGTCATACTGTAATGGTGGGTGCATGTCTTCATGCATTAGTCCAAACTCAGAATGCTAGCACCAGGAATGAACCCTGATATGAACTATGGCCTTTGGGTAATGATGTGTCAGTGAGGGCTCATCAGTAGTAACAGATATATCACTTCAGTAGAAGATGTTCATAACAGAGGAGACTATGCAAATTAATGGGGGTAGGATCCATATGGGAAGTTTCTACATCTTCTGCCCAATTCTGTTGTGAACCTAAAGCTTCTCTGAAAAATAAAGTCTTTAAAATCAGAAAAAAATTAACTTGAGTCAGAAATAAATATTGAAAAGCAAATTGAGGAAAATATATGCAGCCGTTATTAGAGACAGAATTTTCATTTTATTTATAAAGAACTACAAATCCACAAGGTAAGCCCTGAGTCCCCAGTGAACTAGAAGGAGAATCTAAGAGAACAAGCAAGTGCCCCAAGAGAGACTCTTATAGATGTAGTTTTGTAAGTGTTTATTTAAAATTTTCTGGAATCCTCAGATTCAGTAATGTGCTACCAATGCCCTTGGAAACATACAGTGTAAAAGGTGTTTTCTTTTGTTTAATTTTTAATTGAAGGATAATTGTTTTACAGAAAAATAGTTTAAAAAATAAAAAGCAGAGCATTGTAAATTTACACTGTTTTGAAGTTTCTTTGAGAGAATTCTGAATGACTTTGTTATATGTAATCTGTTCCCTAAAAACAAATCTTTTTTTTTTTCCAGGTGTAAATTAAGTATTTGAAAGCAATTGAACGATGGAGCCAGACATCATTCGAATGTATTCTTCATCCCCACCACCACTAGACAATGGAGCGGAGGATGATGATGACGATGAATTTGGGGAATTTGGTGGGTTTTCTGAAGTTAGCCCTTCTGGTGTAGGGTTTGTTGATTTTGATACACCAGATTACACTCGTCCCAAGGAAGAGTTTGTACCTTCAAACCATTTTATGCCAATTCATGATTTCTCAGAAAATGAAGATAGCCTTACAAGCTTTAAGTCCATTAAAAATAGTAACGATAAGGACATCACTGCTGAACTTTCTTCTCCTGTGAAAGGACAGTCTGATGTTTTACTTTCTACCACCAGCAAAGAAATAATTTCATCTAAAACTTTAGATACTTCCATTGATGCCATAGAAAGTCCACGAGATTTAAATAAAGAAGTGGAGCAGAGAAAGAATGTTGGAACACCTGAAAGCTTCTCTCCAGGAGATTTTAGAACTGATGTGAAGGTTGTTCATCAGAACAAGCAGTTAGAGAGCTGCAATGGTGAAAAGCCACCTTGTCTGGAGATTCTAACAAATGGGTTTGCAGTGTTAGAAACTGTAAATCCTCAGGGAACAGATGATCTGGACGCTAAGCTGATTCAAAAGGACGAAAGCCTCTTAGCACTCATAGTACTGAGTATAATTTAGACTATGCACCTAGTCCTGCTGAGGAATTTGCAGATTTTGCCACATTTTCCAGAAAAGAAAGGATACAACTAGAAGAAATAGGATGTGCAGTTATAAATGATGAAGCACTAACCATTCAGGAAAACAATAAAATTAATAGAGTCAATGAATTGAATTCTATAAAAGAAGTTTCTTTGGATAGAAGCTTTGATGATAAAGGAGACACTGCTAGAAAGGATCAGGTTTGTGTTTCAGAAGTAAGCATAGCTAGTGACAGGGGTTTCAGCAGGGGAAAGCAAGGCCTTCCCACATTGCAACAAGATGAATTTTTCAATTCAAGTGTTCAGTCAGAGGCCTGGAGTTTGGCAGACCCAGCTGAAACTTCAGAAGCCAGTAGGAGAGAACATTGTAAAGCTGAGGAAAGTCTTGATTTATTCGCTTCTAAATGTGCTGACCTGTGCATGGTTTCTACTAAAACTTTGGATGCAGACGATGAAGTTGGTTCTTCCAAAGAAGAAATTAGAGGGTTTACTGACTCCCAGAGCCTCAGCTTTGATCCTACAGAAGAAAATGTTTTGGATGATTCTGTGAGTGTAAAAAATGATGATAGTAGTAATGACTTTGTGACTTGCAACGATACCATTGAGGATGATTTTGGCGATTTTGGCACAGCCAGTGGCACAACTCCACCTTTTGTTACTGCTGGTACACAAGATTCAATGAGTGATGTCACTTTTGAAGAGTCCTCAGAGCACTTTCCACATTTGAGTGAACCAGGTGATGACTTTGGAGAATTCGGGGAATCAAATACTGTCTCTTGCCAAGAGGAAATTGTATTTACTGAGTCAGACCTGAAACAGACTTCTGATAGTTTATCAGAGGGATGCAGTTTGGTAAGAAAACCTACTGGGACAGGCACTGAACCTATTTCAAAACTGGAAATTGGGCAAGAAGGTGAGTTTGGAGACTTTGATTCTGTGCCAAATATCAAGATGACTGCAGTGCTTTTCAAGACTCGGATGATTTTGCAGAGTTCAGTTCAGCTGGTCCTAGCCAGGTTGTAGATTGGAATGCTTTTGAGGATGGGCAGAAAGATAGCTGTTCCTGGGCTGCTTTTGGAGACCAGCAAGCCACTGAATCTCATCATCGAAAGGAAGCCTGGCAGTCACATAGGACAGATGAAAAGATTGATGCTCCAGGAACCCCCAAAGTGCACAGTGTCTCCTTATCAGCTTCCAGAGGAGCAGTTGCTGGTGGTCATTTACATGAAACAACCACTTCAGTTCAGGTATTTACTGATTTTTCTCTATTTTGTATAACAGTGCTGTGGAGGTCTCTAATTTAGCTTTTCAAAAAGCATTTTTTAATTGGGTCCCTGTTAAAAAGAGTCTCTTTATGATACACGATGTTTGCCAGATTTGTAGATTAGTTACATGTTTCACAATCACTTGATTAACTTTAAAGAGACATTCCTATAATAATGCTTGTTAAGATTTTTCTGTATCTGCTTCTTTAATATTTATAGAAATTCATCAACTTAGTTTTTTGGTAGATATAAATACCACTTATGTAAAAACTTATTAATTAGCTAATGAACTAGCAAATCCTTCAGTTTCTACCTTAAGAGTAATTTTACAAGATTAAACTAAGATTTAAGCTTCAGAAAATAATCTCTCAATTTTATCTAGGACAAATTTTGATTGCAGACAAGAGCAAGCAGAATTTGAAACCTGTCTGTGCTGAAGGCCATAGGGACTTGAAGGTTAGAAAAAGGATTTAAAGAAAGCAGATTTGGGCCTCAGAGTTCAATAGCTAGTAAAAGACCTGGGGTGAGGCTGTGAGATGATTAAGGGTTAGACCTAGAGCAAGAGGGCTTCCCTGGTTGCTCAGATGGTAAAGAATCTATCTGCAATGCAGGAGACCGGTGTTGGATCCCTGGGTTAGGAAGATTCCCCTGGAGAAGGGAATGGCAACCCACTCCAGTATTCTTGCCTGGGAAATCCCATGGACAGAGGTGCCTATGGGGTCACAAAGAGTCGGACACAACTGAGGGTTAGACCTAGGACAAGAAGCATCCATACTTTGACTTAATGTGACTGTTTATTTGCTTATAATTTCTTGCAAATGTATGTTTATGTTTACTTTTCTTAGGAATTAGCCTTGTCAGGGAGAATATTTTATCCCTTAGCCCTTGTCCTTTATCTTTTTCTGGTCCAGACTTTCAGAGAAGATTCATTAAGGTTTATTTTGACCTAAAGTAACCCCTAAAGTAGAGGTGCAGTATGTTATTCAGATTGTTCCGCAGTCCTGAGTTGTACCCTGTGCTACATTTAACCTTTCCTCAACCCTAGGAGTGTAGAATAGAGTATTTCCTTGAAAATTATTGCTTTTTATTGATAGGTGTATTATTACCAAGTATTAACTTGGTCCACAGGCCTATTTTAAAGATACAGAGAATCAGAATCAACAAAATCTGATTCTTCAGTTATCTTTTGCTAAGCAAACCATTTTCAATTGAAAATATTTCTGAAGTCTGGTTAATAGAAATGGTTATACATCATTGCTTTGATAGCTCTAATACATTAAGATATTATAGAAATTATGGTACCACCCATTGGAGTGCACAACGAATCACTTTTCATTTGACATTGAGTGTCTGAACAGCTTAATTTGCTAATTCATTTATTACATGGTTTGACTAATGTGTATTATTCTTGTTGAGTAATTCATTATTGAGGCAGAAGCTTACAGTTTTAAACAAAGAGTGAATTAATTATATAACGCAAAGCAAAGACTATTGGTTTTTGACCTAATCCTTTCCCTGTTTACTTTCATTTTACTAGAGTATAGGTTGACACTGGGATTGGATGGTCTTTAATTTATAGCCTTAGAACTTGAAACATCATCATTATATAATGAATTTTTAAAGTATAAACATTTAAAAAAGGATTTTTTGCAACCTATGATCTGATTAAAGTTATTTATGTGTAATTTGATAACTAGATATACTAGGCGGAAATAAAGTACATGGGCTTAATGGAATCTTACAGATCTGAATTCGAATCTTGACTCAGTGTCGTATAGCATTATGATTTTGGACAAACTACTTCTGAACTCGGTTGTCTGTAAAAAGGAGATAATATGTATTGCAGCAGACTTTTGTGAAGATAAAAGGACAGTAAATCTTTTAATGAGTGAAAAAATACACTGAAAAATAAGAATCTTGTAGTATGATTCTGTTTTGTAAAAATAAAACATAAATGGTATAGATATAGCAGGATGCATTGACTTCTTGAGATTTGTCTGGTTCCATCCTCAAGCTTTTCTTTTTGCTGAATGGGTTATGCAAAATGAGCAGAACTTGGAGATGGATATTGGAAAGGAGAAACTGCTGGAAGTGGGGCTAGAAGAGGAATTTGGAGAGGAATTGAGTTGGGGAGATGGAAAGTGACTTTCATCCTTATCCTGCTATTGTGAAGGAGGCCTGTGACCTGTAGTTTCTTCCTTTGTCAAAATCTGCTGAAATGCACATTAATCTAGTTCTCTTAGAGAGGAATAGATTTACTAATATTTATCTTAAAATCTTTATCCTGGCTGCTACCATGTAATGGGGACAGCACAGAAATCCTCACATATTAATGTACGCATTAGTTGTTTTTTTTGTTGTTGTAAGTTGTAAAACTTTGATTGTAGACTGAATCTTACCAAGATACAGCAATTCTTTCCTGAACAGAGTGCCATCAAATTGTACTTTGACAGAAGTTGTGAGAGTCTTTTAGAATTCAGAGCTCAGTTAATGCGATTAAGCAAACACAGGGAACAGTTCATTGTGAAGTCAGACAAATGGTATAGTTGTTATTTCAAATTTCTTTGACTTTTCACTATGTATGTGACATTGGCCAGGTCCCTATTTTTAGTACTTCCTATTTTCAGTCTACCAAAGGGATATCTTAACATTTTAATAAAATATATCTTCCCTAGATTGAGACAATCAATTATTGCAACCTTATTGCAATAATTTGTTACTTAGGGACGAGTCTAGAAAAAACTCTCAAATTTCTAAAATGTTCCTAGTCAACCCAGTTCTCAAATGTGATTCCAGCAAGCCAAGGAGGGTTCAGGCCTTGAAGTAAAAACCATAATGGCCATTTATTGAGAAATATTCTTCCCCCTCAGTGAATATTTTTTTTCTGAGAACCCAGAGTTCAGTTTATTTCATTTTCTGTTAACATTCTTATAAATTGTAGAGAAAAGCAAATTAGTGATGTCTCTAGTGTATGAATTAGAAAAAAGCCAAAACTATTTTTCTCTTTTGGGGCTAAGATTTAAACAAAATAAAATGACAAGAATAAAAATCTCCTTACTTTGAAAGCAGTGTTTTTTCAAAAGACCATTATGTGTATTGTTTTAACAGTTTTATTTTTTTTAATCTGTTAATGTTCTAGAAAGGAACCTTGATTGAAATAGTCAAGATGCTTTTTCCTAGATAGATATATGATAAAGGCAGTAATGTCATGAACATTGCATTAAACCCTGAGCTTTTGTAAAAATTTTAAAATGTTACTCTGGGTGTTATTTGAGAGCCATCTAATTGATAACACTACTGGGGAAATGTTATTAGAAGATTTATCTTGAGCGCTTTAAAAATTGAAAGTCCCAAAAATGAAAAAGAAGAAAATCACCAATGCTTTGGCTTATGTTATTTTGAGATTCAGTTATTGGTTTGCTTAGCAGAGTCAGCATTCTCATACTGAGTGTAATGACATATTCACCTTCGTTTATTTAATCACCTGCCTGAGATTTGTGCAGTTTTTCTTTTCTGTTGGTGAACACTTAAACTTATGACTGAAAACATAAGTAAGCAACAAAATAAATTGAATAGTCAAAAGGTACAACCTTCCAGTTACAAAATAAATCAGTCCTAGAGATACAATGTACAGCATGGTGATCAGTCAGTAAGACTGCATTTTGTATTTGAAAGTTGCTAAGAGAGTAGTTCTTAAAAGTTCTCATCACAAAAAAAGAAAAATATGTGACTATGGTGATCATTTTGTAGTATATACATATATTGAACTGTTCATATGAAACATAATATTATAAGTCAATAACATTTCAGTTTGAAAAGAAAGAAATTGAGATTTTAGGCCTTATAGCTCTTTGCTTGTTTGAAGTATTTGGGCAGCAATTACTTTTATTTCCTTCAGAAAATTTGAAATTCTGGTCTTTAATTCCAAAATAGAAATACTTTATTATATTTATCCAGAAATTGTACAAAAGCAGCAAACCATCTTTTTAGAGCAGAGGGAATTGGTTACTCTTCTTACAAAGCTTGAAGTTAAGGATTGATAAGTATACAATTGTAGATTGTACTTGATATCTTACTTAATATTTAATGATGGTAAGGCATAAGATATCCTCTTAAATGGAAGATTAAATTGCCAAGTGGATTTTATGTTTCTTCTAAACTTCCACTTAAGAATAAGGCCTAATGCTATCAATATTAAAACTGTTGACACGATCGACTACTGTTTGTAAGGAAGAAAGGAAAACTAACTAGAAATATGTTTAAGGAATTTTTAGAAATTACCTTAAAAAAATCAAGATACTTTAAAGGAGGTGTGCTTTTGTCTGGCCTAAGAGCCAGGTTCTAGGATCTTTGGTGCTGGCATTATACACTCCTTTAGAACTTTGAATGAGAGTTTCAATACACAGTCTCTTTATACCCCAGTGTGGTCATTTATACAAAACAGAGGTGTATTAGTCAAAGGTTCTCCAGAGAAATAGAACCAGGAAGTTGGATGCACAGATGCATGCATGCATGGAGAGACAGACTGACCAGTTTTTTATAAGGGATTGTCTCATGCAGTTACGGAGGTGATCATGGACATCCTAAATCTACAGTCCACAAACTGTCTTCAGTTGACCAAAGGCCATCCATATTAAGGAAGACAATCTGCTTTACTTAGTCTGCCAGTTCAAATGTTAATCTCATTCAGCAGCACCCTCACAGATACATCTAGAATAATGTTTGACCAAATGTCTGGACACCTCTTGGCCCTGTCAAGTTGATGCATAAAATTAGCCATCACAAAAAGGAATACCATATGTCCATATATAGCTTTCAGGATTTTTGGAAGACCTGTAATCTGTTTGTAACTGAGCCATATCAGCTGAGAAGCTCTATATTAGATAGTATGACTTACTTGCATCAGTGAATAAAGTGAAATGATTGCTTGTATTTCCAAGGGCTTTCTTCCTCCAAACCCAGACATGGAGATAGGACAGAACTGGGAGTGAGTATAATTTAGGCTTAGTGCTTTGCCCTCATTGATGAATTAAAACATTTGGTAATCATTTTTGCTTTCCCAGAAATCCTGTATGGGTTGAAGAAAATAAAATATAGAGACATTCAAAGTAATGAAGACCTTAATACGTCTTTCCTTATAGGAAAGCATATATATGAGAAATGAGAAAATTGGGAAAGATAGAGAAATCCTATAAAAGCCAGTGAACCTTTGGAAGGTAGTATAGCCATGACCGCATATGATTTTTGTGAGCCCCTTCCCCTTGAATTCTGTTTTATAACTTGATATAAAAATGAGTATGCTAATATTAACTATTAAAATGTTCTCATGAACCCTTAAGATTATTGTGGACCCCAGATCCTGTGCCTACTGCAGAAGTTGGCCCTGGTTATAATAAAGTTCAGTTGCTCGGTCACGTCCAACTCCTTGTGACCCCGTGGACTGCAGCATGCCAGGCTTCCCTGTCCATCACCAATTCCCAGAGCTTCCTCAAACTCATATTCATCAAATCAGTGATGCCATCCAACCATGTCGTCTTCTGTCATCCCCTTCTCCTGCCTTCAATCTTTCCCAGCATCAAGGTCTTTTCCAGTGAGTCAGTTCTTCGCATCAGGAGTTTCAGCTTCAGCATCAGTCCTTCCAATGAATATTCAGGACTCATTTCCTTTAGGGTTGACTGGTTTGATCTCCTCGCAGTCCAAGGGACTCTCAAGACTCTTCTCCGACACTACATTGCAAAAGCATCCATTCTTCTGCATTCAGCTTTCTTTATAGTCCCAACTCTCACACAGGTGACTACTGAAATACCATAGCTCTGACCGTATGAATTTGTCGCTGAAGTAATGTCTCTGCTTTTTAATATGCTGTCTAGGTCAGTCATAGCTTTTCTTCCAAGGAGCAAATGTGTTTTAAGTTCATGGCTGCAATCACCGTCTGCAGTGATTTTGGAGCCCAAGAAAATAAAGTCTGTCATGTTTGCATTGTTTCCCGATCTGTTTGCCATGATGTGAAATACATTATTGATACCTAAAAATCAAGGCTCTGGAGTCACTCTCCTAGATTCAGATCCAGGTTCAGCACTGACTTGCAGTAGCTACTTCCCTAAACCTGAGATGTAGAGAACAGTAATAGGACTTAATTCAAAACTCTCATTATAAAGTTAAAATGAAATTGTACATGTGAAGGTGCTTAGCACAGTGTCTTGCACATGAAAAGTGTTCAATAAATGTTAGCTGTTAGTGAATAATCTCAGAAATGCGTTTCTTAAAAATGGCTTTTAAAGGTGCAAGAAACAGTGTTGCCAACTGTTTTGGTTGGCAGAATACCAAAATGTAATAGGCAAATGATAATTTGTGTAGGGTACCCCTAGTTGGCCTGTATACTCATCTGTCAGACTATCTTGAGAGTGAAGCTGCTGCTTCTGGCTAGCTTCCCTTCTCAGAATAGTTTTGGCAAGTAGGAATTCTTCTGAGCACAGGTGCACTTCTCTGTAAGTAGCAGACTTTCTCTCTTGGCTCCCTAGCACTGGACACAACAGAGAAAATAAAAGGGAGCCTGGTACTTGCCTGGAAGAGCAAGTACCCCTCATTTGTCAGAGCCCAAGTTTCTTTAAAGGTTTAATGGCCAGATGTGCTGCTGTTTGCAGGCTGGAATTTGATATATCACACATGACAAACATGGCTCAGTCACCAGTTTCCTAATTCTAAATTCAAGAGAGAACTGATGGTTATTTTTCCTCTTTGAAGTTGAAGGCATTTGAAATTCAAGTAACTGGAGTGGGTAGTTTTTTATTTAGTTGCTGTTTAGTTACTGTTACCAGTTCAGTTCAGTCGCTCAGTCGTGTCCGACTCTGCGACCCCATGAATCACAGCACACCAGGCCTCCCTGTCCATCACCAACTCCCAGAGTTCACTCAGACTCACGTCCTAACGTCAGCTAAATATTTAGTATGCTGAACGTGTGTGTACTTTTTTTGTTACCATTACGTTGATTAGGAGTGCAACACTGACTCTTTAGTAAAAATTTACAGTTTACTTTGTTAGAAACTAAATTGTAGTGTTAGATGAATAATTTGCTCATGTATAGTAGTCTAAATCACAGTTTAAACAATATTTCACTTTATTGATTTTAAGGCTGCTGTACATATTAAATTACCTTGGCTGGCAGTGTTGAGGGAAAAAAATGCATATATTTTAAAATAATTAAAATTATTTAGTAATCTTAAAGACAAAAACTTGAAACCTTTAGTAGTATCCAGCTTGCTCAAAATAGCAGTGAGTTTTTTAAAATTTAGTGTCTGATTACAGTGTTTCAGAAAATCCTTTTTTTTTTTTTTTTAAGAAGTTTATCTGCCTGATCACAGGAGAAGTTATTCTTATGGTAGGTTAGTTTCTCTTCTTCTGGCATTAATGTTATATTCCTATACCTCTTCTACTTACTAAGTTATTTTAGACTATGTTCCATCACATCTTTGAACTTTACTGTGCTTCTTGGAAAGTAAAGTACTTAACACACCTAACGGGTGGTTTACATTCTTTGTATTTCATAATATGATCAAGATTTAAGTCACAAATGCCAACTATCAACCAAAATGTTCACCAATTTTTTAAATCCCCAAGAAGTAGCAGTAACAGGTTCTGTTTATATAAGCAGCTCTTAATGACAGATATTTTTACTTAGGTACTTATCTCCTAACTTGATAGGAAGAACTTAGGGAGCACACAAAATATTTGCTTATTTAATTTCTTATTACAGTATAGTAGAAATTGATATAAATTGAGACAAGTATTTTATTCATGATATAGAATGTTAAATAGTGTAGAGAAATAGCCTTAGTGAGATTTGAACCTAGTTTTGACATTCATTTTATCCCTTGGCATGCCATTTTATCGTATGTGTCATCTGTATAACAACAGTAGTCATAAAAGCTATCACCTCTTGAGCACACACTGAGTGTCAAACATTCACTCTTCTAATTTATTATTCACCCTGTTAGCTTCCGTTTATAAACTCTGAAACTGCGTCTCAGCCCCTTGGGTCCACAGTCCTCTACTGAAGTAGTATAATTACATCAGCCATTTACTTACTGGGATTAACTAGTAGTAAATGAAATTTGGCATTGTTTATTACCATGAACAAGATGTAGCCCTTTTAGCATCAAACTGGTCTTGTGGATAGTTAAAACAATATACATTAAAAAATAATGATATTATTTATATGTGCAGTCTAGAATATGATACAGAAGAACCTATCTACAAAACAGAAGCAGACTCATAGAGAACAGATTTTTGGCTGCCAAGAGGGAGGGAGGGAGAGGGATGGACTGTGAGTTTGGGGTTGGTAGATGCAAACTGTTCACATTTAAAATGGATAAACAACAAGGTCCTAATGTATAGTACAGGGAACTATACTCAACATCCTGTGATAAACCATAGTGGAAAAGAATATTTTTAAAAAATGCATATATGTGTACACCTGAGTCACTTTGTTGTAAGTCAGATTGGCACAACATTGTAAATCAACTATACTTTAATATGCAGTTTAATTTTAAAAGTAAAATGTTAGGAAATTTAATTTTAATCAGAATCTTTGTTAATTCTCTTAACTGCTTTCTTGTTGAACTGTTAAAGAGTTCCTCCTTATGGTGGGTGGTACTGTTCAGTTAGTGGATTCTGGTTATTTGAATCTTCATTTTAAATTTTTGGCTCTGCCTCAGGGATCAGCAAACTATGGCCTAGGAAACAAATCTGTCCTGCTGCCTCTTTTAGTAAATAAAGTTTCATTGCACTACACCCATACTTATTTGTTTATGGATGGCCTGCAATACAAAATATATTCACTATCTGGCTCTACAGAGAAAAAAATCTGCCAACTCCTGCTGTACCTCATTCACCAAAAAGATTTGAAGTGATTACTTGTCATATCTAATCCTAAAGTCATATGGAACTTTCCTTTAAAATTTCCATGTAATTTTATTCTTTATGAAAAAAGGTTGGGGAAGAAGTTTAAAGCAAAGTTTAAAAGTGGTTATGTTTAAATAACATTCTGTTTCTTCAATACATTCCACTGATGTGAGGATTTGCTCACTAGTATACCTAAGACCCTGGTGACTCAGATGGTAAAGAATCTGCCTCCAGTGCAGGAGACCTGGCTTTGATCCCTGGGTCAGCAGGATCCCCTGGAGAAGGGAATGGCTACCTGCTCCAGTATTCTTACCTGGATATTTCCATAGACAATCCATGGGATCATAAAGAGTCAGACACGACTGAATGACTAACACTTTCATACATAAGACCTGGTAGTTACATTTAATGATTGATCAAATGATTAAATATGCTTTGAAATCCTTTCTTTTATCCCTAGAGAGATATATATTTTTTCTATCCCATTAAATGGATAACAAGGAGGATACAAGAAGATTCTGTTTTAATTTACAGAGAAATAAAATTTGGTCATGTGTGAGTTTTTGTTTACCTTCCCTGCCCAGGAGGAGCCAGTGCTTATTATGTTTCCAATTAGATGGTTATCTGATCCCTTTAAAAGTAATGTCTGTCCATTCCCTCTGTTGAAGTGAGTAAGTGTGGGTCCCCTTGACGCACTCAAGTTTCACAAGCCTTGGGATCTTGAGTCTACTCTTTACTGTAGGTTTCATAATTGATACTGAGAACCTTTTCCCATATCACACACATGAATATAATGAAGGTGTTAGATTAACTTTTGTAGATATAGCAAAAAAGTACCCTGAGACTAATTATACAACATTAAGTTTTTTGCTCTGATAATAGTTTTCAAAAGAGATTTTGCTTTGGAAAATAGGTGTATGAAAGTTTTTCCTTTTGTTTTTCATCTTCCTGTTTGCTGACTACCCTAAACAACAGAAATCAAGCATTGACCTGTTTTTGTTACTTGGCAGAAAGTACCATCATTTTGCGGCATTTTCTTGTACATTGGGTGGCATTTCAGTGGTACATTTAATCTTGCAGTAAGCTTTAACCTAACATTTTGTATTCCTGGTTGGTGTTTTAAGTAGTAAGGTGAGCTAAGTTGATAGTATTTTACATGTATCTGAAGTAAAGTTAGGAAAGTGGGAATGAATGTTCTTGTAGGTTGCACATGTAGACAAAGCCTACTAATACCCCCAAATCTAAGTTAGTCTAAATACAACAAGTTTCAATCAGTAAAAATAGTCTAAAATGCCAGTGTTCTCAGAGAAAATACTCTAGGGAGTATGCAAGCGTTGCTTGGAGGAAAGGTAGTGTACTATTCAAAGCCCCAAATATACACACCGTAGAAGAGTAGAGAAATGGAATATCTAAAAGATAACACAGATCATTAAAATGACAAATGAGCTGTTAAATTTCTTAATCATAACAGACATTCTTTCCCCCTTTGTTTGTTCTATTAGCAGCAGAGATATTTCTGAAAGGTTTTCACAAGGTCATACTATATAGCACTGGGGACTACATTCAATATTCTGTGACAAAGAATTTGGAAAAGAATATATGTGTGTGTGTGTGTATATATATATATATATAATACGTGTGTATAACTGAGTCACTTTCCTGTACAGAAGAAATTAACATAACATATAAATCAGCTAGCACAAGCTGGAATCAAGATTGCTGGGAGAAATATCTATAACCTCAGATATGCAGATAACACCACCCTTATGACAGAGAGTGAAGAAGAACTAAAGAGTGAAAAAGTTGGCTTAAAGCTTAGAAAACTAAGATCATGGCATCTGATCCCATCACTTCATGTCAAATAGATGGAAACAGGAAACAGTGGCTGACTTTATTTTGGGGGGCTCCAAAATCACTGCAGATGGTGATTGCAGCCATGAAATTAAAAGAAGCTTACTCTTGGAAGGAAAGGTATGACCAACCTCGACAACATATTAAAAAGCAGAGACATTACTTTGCCAACAAAGGTCCATCTAGTCAAGGCTCTGGTTTTTCCAGTAGTCATGTATGGATGTGAGAGTTGGACTATAAAGAAAGTTGAGTGCCAAAGAATTGATGCTTTTGAACTGTGGTGTTGGAGAAGACTCTTGAGAGTCCTTTGGACTACAAGGAGATCCAGCCAGTCCATTCTAAAGGCTGTCTCTTATACACATCTAATTGCAGCCATGAAATTAAAAGAAGCTTACTCTTGGAAGGAAAGGTATGACCAACCTCGACAACATATTAAAAAGCAGAGACATTACTTTGCCAACAAAGGTCCATCTAGTCAAGGCTCTGGTTTTTCCAGTAGTCATGTATGGATGTGAGAGTTGGACTATAAAGAAAGTTGAGTGCCAAAGAATTGATGCTTTTGAACTGTGGTGTTGGAGAAGACTCTTGAGAGTCCTTTGGACTACAAGGAGATCCAGCCAGTCCATTCTAAAGGAGATCAGTCCTGGATGTTCATTGGAAGGACTGATGCTGAAGCTGAAACTCCAATACTTTGGCCACCTGATGCGAAGAGCTGACTCATTTGAAAAGACCCTGATGCTGGGAAAGATTGAGGGCAGGAGGAGAAGGGGAGGACAGAGGATGAGATGGTTGGGTGGCATCATCGACTCAATGGACATGAGTTTGGGTGGACTCCGGGAGTTGGTGATGGACAGGGAGACCCAGTGTGCTGTGGGGTTCATGGGGTCGCAAAGAGTTGGACACAACTGAGCGACTGAACTGAACTGAACTGAACTGATAAATCAACTGTATTTCAAGAAAAAAAAATGTTTATTTTAAAAATTTAAAATATTTTCAAAATTCAAATGTTCATATTTAGGTTCTGTTCAACTATTATATAATAGCATAACACTTCTTGCCAGCATCCAGTCTTATTCTAAATAGAGAATATATGAGTGGTAGTAAGAAACACCCCAGTGTAGTGAAAAGAATATGAATATTGTCTGGGTTTTTTGGTTTTGTTTTTGCTTTGGGAAGATAATTAAACTTTGCTTTCTCACTGTATAATGGGGTAATAATTTCTTCTTTGTAGAATTTTGTAGTCAATTAGGTAAGGTAATGTTTGTACAGTGACAAGCATAATGCTTGATGTATAACTACATTTATTTGTCACCATTGTATTACCACAATTATTTTAAAATGTTCTATGAGTAGTTATAATCCCTGGAGGCTCAGACAGTAAAGCGTTTGCCTACAATGCAGGTAGACCCGAGTTCAGTCCCTGGGTCAGAAAGATCCCCTGGAGAAGGAAATGGAAACCCAATCCAGTCCTCTTGCCTAGAAAATCCCATGGATGGAGGAGCCTGGCAGGCTTCAGTCCATGCGGTCACAAAGAGTCTGACACAACTGAGCAACTTCACTTTCTTTATTTATGAGTAGTTATGCTTCTTTCACTTAGTGCTTCCTGTATCTGTCTAGTAGTTCCTCCACCCCTTAGCAGTGGACAGAATATCGGTCTGTGGGTGTGGGTGTGTCTATATTAATGATAAAGCTGTGACACTGTTAAAATTATGAAAATGAAAATAAACTTTTGGGGGTTGTTTTGATGCAGACAGCTTTACTAAACCGCCTGGAGCGAATTTTCGAAGCATGTTTTCCTTCCATATTTGTCCCTGATGCTGAAGAAGAAGTTACTTCCCTGAAGCACTTGCTGGAAACAAGCACCTTGCCAATAAAAACAAGAGAGGCCTTAGCTGAAAGTGGGTAAGTAGTAGACACTTTTTAGGTCTATTTGTATATTTGACTGTTGGTTTGACTGTTCTAATTTATAAGGTTATCTAAGGTTATCTGAAACTATTAAGGTTCTAAAACATTAACTTAAGTTTAAAAAATCATATTGTGCCTAATATACACAATGGAGTATTACTCAGCCCTTAAAAAGAATAAGCTTGACTCAGTTCTAATGAGATGGATGAAATTGGAGCCGATTATACAGAGTGAAGTTAGTCAGAAAGAAAAACACCAATATAGTATACTGACACATATATATGGAATTTAGAAAGATAGTAATGATGACCCTGTAAGTGAGACAACATAAGAGACACAGAGGTATAGAATGGACTTTTGGCTTCTGAGGGAGAGGGAGAGGGTGGGATGATTTGGGAGAATGGCACTGAAACATGTATCCTATCATATAAGAAATGAAGCGCCAGTCTATGTTCAATACAGGATACAAGATGCTTGGGGCTGGTGTACGGGATGATCCGGGGAGATGGTGTGGGGTGGGAGGTGGGAGGGGGCTTCAGCATTGGGAGATCGTGTACACCTGTGGCTGATTCATGTCAATGTATGGCAGAACCGATACAGTACTGTAAAATAAAATAAAGCATTAAACAACAACAACAACAAAAATAAATAAATAAATAAAATAAAAATAAAAAATTTCTCTACCTCTCCACTTTTGAGCTCTTTTTTTAAAAAAAAATTTCTAAAGCACTATTCTATTCAGTCAAGTTTTTGTATACTATTTTTTGATTTCCTAGTATGATAGTACTCTTGCCTAGAAAATCCCATGGATGGAGGAGCCTGGTAGGCTGCAGTCCATGGGGTTGGACATGACTGAGCGACTTCACTTTCACTTTCATGCATTGGAGAAGGAAATGGCAACCCACTCCAGTGTTCTTACCTGGAGAATCCCAGGGACGGGGGAGCCTGGTGGGCTGCCATCTGTGGGGTCACACAGAGTCGGACACGACTGAAGTGACTTAGCAGCAGCAGCGGTACATGATAGAGGAGAATTTAGATCTTACATCTGCTGTTGTCCTCCCTTCATCTTCCCAATACACTTATGTCATAGTTTTTGGTTAAATTATTATTTGGTATTTTCATTATTATGATCATGTAAATAATGTTCACAGCTAAGCCACTATTTCTTTTATAGTACACTTTTTTCCTGGATTTAATGATTTCCTCTCTTTTTTTTTTTTTAAACTCACTAAATCTGTCCCTACCCTCGAATAGCCTGTTAATACAATCTTACTTGTGATAAGACCTATCAAACTGGCCAATCCATTTTTTACCTGAAGTCTTCCATCTTCCAGTTCCTTCCAATCTGGAATAGATCAGTCTAGGCGTCCTATCACTTGTTGTCTTGGGACCTCCCTTCAGTTAAATCCCATTTTGGTGAAGCACATCCTCTAATAGCCTCCTTGGGAGGTAGGTGGGGGCGAGGGGGAGGAGGAAAACGTTCCCAGGAGGTAAAATTTTACTTTATTCTACCCCCACTTCACATTTATAATTTAGAGTCTTTCATTGCTGGTGTTTTGATGTTTTACAGTGAAGTATCTTGGTGTGGGTCTTTTTTCCTTCATCTGACTGAGTACTGGGCACAACCTTTCAATCAGGAAGCTTCTGTTCTTCAGCACTGAGCAGTTGTCTTACAATGCCAGCTACCTTCCCTCCAGTGCCTCTGTTTTCTTTCCGAAACTGCTATTAAATTTTACATGTTAGAGGGTCTAGATTGACTTTCTAATTTTAATTTCAAAGTTACTCCTAGATGTTTATGTACAACCACCTCTGGAAGCAGTGTTTCGTAACTTCATTTAAGATGAATATTATTTTTGCTTCTTGACTTTTGTTTTGGGGTGATTTCTGAGAATAAAAAGAGGTAAAAAGACTGATGTCTTGCCATCTTGAAACCATTTAGATATGTTTTTTAAAAATATGCTAGCTGTACAGACAGTTCATATTCTTAGACCCAAGAGATTCAGTCTAAGGAAATAACAAAATTCTACACTAACACACTGTAAAATATAGGAAGATATTCTTGCCTGACTAGCAATTGGAGCCAACAGTAAAAACAGTTAAAACTGTAGGATTGTAGCTAAATAAATGATGATGCATCTGTCTAATAGGACATAATAAACCATTGAAAAAGGTATGTATGTAGATAAGGAAATGCTTAAAGTCTGAAAAAAGAATACAGAATTTTTTGTATACTGTAATTGCAGCTGTGTTGGGGGGAGGGATCAAGACTCCAAGAGAAAATATTAAATAGCTGTAGTAAGATGGTGAAGTAGTGATTTCTGTCCTCCTTTTAAATGCTCCTGTTTTAAAATTAAATATGAATAACATACAGGCTAAATTTTTGCTTAATTGTTTCAGATGAGTTTAGTTACTTTCCTAATGACTAAATGTTGGCTCTTGATTTCATTCAGGTAATAGGTATATATATACTCATGTTAGACACAAGGTTAATTGGAATGTATAATATTTTATAGTCACTTTAAAAGTAGAATTCATGGTGAAAGCTACTGAGTAACCCATTGTTGGTGACTTCTGTGTTGTGACCTTTGCAGGGAACTGTTGGATGTGTGGACCGAACTACAGGACGTCCATGATGCACATGGCTTGAGATATCAGTGGGGTGGCTCCCATAGCAACAAGAAACTTTTATGCTCCCTGGGAATAGACACCCGAAACATTGTAAGTTTATTAGTACCTTAGAAAATCCTT
The DNA here is from genome assembly GCA_006408675.1 of Madoqua kirkii. NCBI lineage: Eukaryota > Metazoa > Chordata > Mammalia > Artiodactyla > Bovidae > Madoqua > Madoqua kirkii. Next base: position 31,002 of record SJYC01034621.1, read on the forward strand.
TAATCAACTTATGGATGTTTTTAAATTCTTTCACACCTCTGTACAAATTCTGTCTCTTATACACATCTTCTCTTGTTTTTATTGGCAAGGTGCTTGTTTCCAGCAAGTGCTTCAGGGAAGTAACTTCTTCTTCAGCATCAGGGACAAATATGGAAGGAAAACATGCTTCGAAAATTCGCTCCAGGCGGTTTAGTAAAGCTGTCTGCATCAAAACAACCCCCAAAAGTTTATTTTCATTTTCATAATTTTAACAGTGTCACAGCTTTATCATTAATATAGACACACCCACACCCACAGACCGATATTCTGTCCACTGCTAAGGGGTGGAGGAACTACTAGACAGATACAGGAAGCACTAAGTGAAAGAAGCATAACTACTCATAAATAAAGAAAGTGAAGTTGCTCAGTTGTGTCAGACTCTATTTTTTCTCTGAAATTTCTTATCTTTAGAAAAAGATGTTTCAGTGTTTTTGCTTAACTATGAGATGAAAGAATTAGACTAGGAGATCAAAACTATAACCCCATAAGGGCAATTTAACAATTTCTTCAATTTTTCACTCACAGTGTATATAATAAAGCATTACAAGAGTATTTTGAAAACTGTTTCATTGTATGACAAATCATTCTCTAAATACATATTCTTTCTCTCTAACATACATATGTAGCTCTTCACGGGCAATAAGAAGCAACCTGTTATAGTGCCCATGTATGCAGCAGGATTGGTAAGTGCAATGATGCTTTTGCATGTATTTATTATTGTTGCATTTATTCTGTAAGATCTTACATAGCATGACATGGAAAGTGTATTTTAAGGTATGGTGTGGGACCACTAAGAGAATAAATACAATAATATCCTTTTTTGAGCTCATAAATCCCTTCAGGTCTTGATCTGAAGACATTTTTCTGTATTTTATTTATTATAGACACTTTTCATACTACTAGTGTTTATAATAGTAGTATAACAGAGAAGGTAATTGCACCCTACTCCAGTACTCTTGCCTGGAAAATCCCATGGATGGAGGAGCCTGGTAGGCTGCAGTCCATGGGATCGTTAAGAGTCCGACACGACTGAGCGACTTCACTTACACTTTTCACTTTCATGCATTGGAGGAGAAAATGGCAACCCACTCCAGTGTTCTTGCCTGGAGAATTTTAGGAACGGGGGAGCCTGGTGGGCTGCCGTCTCTGGGGTCGCAGAGTTGGACACGACTGAAGCGACTTAGCAGCAGCAGTGTTTATAACTTTTGTAAAATTCACCTTTGGAAGTCTCTCTCTTTTAATTTGCTTTTAACAAGAAGAAACTGAAGTATCTGAAGCCTTAGATATTATTTGTTTAAATGAATTTCTGATTATTTTTAAATAATGCAATGTTGAAGCCATGGATATATACAAAAGGTTGGAGATAGCAAATAATAACAAATGAAAATGAGCCAGGACCCATAATTGGGCCTTAGTTTTTCCATTAATGTTTTAAATATATTAAATTTTGTTTTTTCAGATATGCCAGGTAGTCCAGGAAAACTGAGGAATTTTCATTCTGTACCTTATCAAGACTCAATCACATTTTAAAGTTTGATGTGTTGGTGGGTTTTGGCATGTCTTTGAGTTATTGGTGGATAAAAATGTCCTGTCTATTAAACTAAAAATATTTAAAAATTTTTTCACCAATAACTTGAAAATAAGGAGAAAAATACTATATTTAAGGAAAAAAAAAAAAACACCCAAAGGAACACTTGGTATGGAATTTAAATTTAAAAACCCTTTATATGCATGTGAAAATGAATTTGCTGTGGAACTTGACCTTATTTTAATCTGCAAACTTCTCTATGAATAAGCTCTAATTATTGTTACTGAACTGAAATTTTCCTGTTTTGTTTTTGTTGGTTTGTTTTGTGAGACTGGACAAAAGCTTCTTTGTTTGAGCTTTTTTTAAATATCAATTTCTGCTCCTTTGTGAATGGTTATCTTGTATTTTGCAAAACACCTTGATCATCCCTACTTTCTTTTATGTTGTAGGTGAATGTAGTCCATAATGTTTCTAAATTTTAGGTTATTTGGATCTCTTTTCTCAAGAAGTAGCTTTCTAGAGATTGTTAGTGCTGTTAATTGTCACATTCTGCATAGGAAGTAGGAATTTATTTTGTGGGCACTTTCATTCTGCATGTTGGGGGCAGTAACCTATTTAATGCTTCTGTGTTAGACTCAGCACATTAGGCAATTTTTTAAGTTTTATGAAGAGTTAAAGACTCATATCTATACTTTTTTCCCGTCTCTTAATTACAGCCTTTTATTAGTAATGTAGTTTTACCATTTTCGTAAGCTTTTAATACCAAAGTTGTTTTAGTGATTATATCCTTTCCTCCTCCCTCTTTTTGATGCCTTACATTTAGAAGGCATTCTTTTTCATATCTGGTTTATCTGATTCCAAATTTTAATGATACCTGAATTTTTTCCATAGTGCTTTACACACATAAGATGTTTAATATCTTTTGATCTCATCTGGAGGAATAGTACCTGAAGTAGTCATTTAAGTCACTGGTTCTGAGACTTTGATGTGCATTAGAATTGCTTGGAAGACTTGTTTAAAACACAGAATGCTAGTCATCACCCCCATAGTTTCTTATTCAGTAGGTCTAGGGTAGGAGAAGTTCCCAGATGATAGAGGAGCTACTGATGGGGACCACTTTGAGAACCACTAGCTTTAGGGAGAGTTCACATTAGAAAAGTTGGCTAAGACTAGTAATGGTTTACCAAACACATGGAGTCTTCCTAAAAGGGCACACGCCTTTATAATGAATATGACATTGAATTAGACCATGAATTTATTTTCACTTTTCAAGATGCTAGGTTAAAGCCTTTCACATGTACTGTTGTTAAGAACTGTTGATATATATGTAAATTATTTCTTTTAGCTTATGCTCAATTTTATGAAAGTAAGGGGATTCTCCTAAAAGCTTTGTTTTGAGAAATGTATAGATTCTAACTATAAGATTGTTAGACTTAGCAGCTTCCCTGGCCCCCCGCAGCCCTCCCTTCGTAAAAGGAGACTTTTACCTGGTTGATAACTATTCAAGAGTTTGTCAAGTTATTATTCTAAAATATATAAAAACTTGGGCCTTCTTTCATGCCAATAACTTGGCATGAAAATAACACATTATTTTTAGTGTTTGGTAGAACACAGACACAAAGTGCTGATTTTTTTTCTTTGTTTCTATACTCATCTTGAATGTCTCTCTTACTGAAAGAGTGTGATAAATTTGAAACATGCCTAGTGGAACATATAAGATGTTTTCGCCTCTGAAATGACTGTGAGGCTCCCATCCTGTAGTGAGCAAGGATCAGACACTGAAGTCACGTTGTAGCATAGAGATGTCATCACACTATATGGTGCGTTTTAGAATCCACTCCCACCTCTCTAAGTACCACCATGGTGTAATGCGTGTGAAGAGTGCCCTTTCCTGCAGTTTTACGTCTGAAACATCAGAACAGTATTGCATTCTCAGCACATGGATGTAATACACTGTTTTGCTTGCCACTTCCCTTCCCCCACCATTCCATGTGTTTGTGCGTTTGTATGACAGTGATAACCAGGCACTCTAAAGCAAATCCAGTTTAAATTACAAGGTCTTGTTTCAAAAAGTTTGGATTACAAAGGTATTATTATGAAGTATTTCCCATTAGAGTGCTGTAAGATTTTCACTAAACAAAATTTAAGACTAGTTCCTTTTTGTCTTCAGTACTTTCCAAATGACCTGTGTTCTTTCTGCTTTCTGCTAAATTAACTTTCTTGTGAAGTTTATGGGCCAATCCTTCCCCCAACTAATAGCTAATGTGCCTTTTTCAGGGTATGTTAGAGCCCACCAAGGAACCACTGAAACCGCTATCTGCTGCAGAAAAAATCGCTTCCATCGGTCAGACCACCAATATGTCACCAGAAATGAACACATGTACATCTGACCAATTCCAGGTAAAAATATCTGGATGTATATAGATACATTTATGCATGTATGTCCACATATGTCCACACACATTGTTGTTTCCCTTAATATATAACTTTTCATTTTAAAAATATTTTTAAATGTTAGTTTCATGATAGATGTGATTTCAGTTCTTAATAACATCCTTTGAAATACAATGAGAAAATTCTCTTTAATTTAAAAAAACAGAAAAAACAGTTTGAGAACTGGCTGGTTATGGGTAAGTCCTTTAAACCTATCTAGGCCTTAGTCTTTTTACCTGTAAAATAAGAACTTTGAAGCAAGCAAAACATCGCTTATCATCTATTACTGACACATAAATCTGGTAAGTGCTGGATTTTCAAAAAAAAGAAAACATTGCCTTATACCAGCTCTTCAAGTCTGCCATTATGTGTTTTTCCTGAAGCTTGCAAAAATTTTATAAAGTTATAAAATTTAGGTGTGTTATTATATCAATAACTGTTGTTTTAAGAGTTTGAATAAAGCTGTTAAGTTGAAAATGATAAACCTTTAACAAAATATTGTATATATTAAGAAAAAAAGAAGGCTTTCTTATCCTTCTTACCCTTTACTTCTGTGGCACATTTAAGCACAAATCATATTTCAGTCCAATATATTTAATATTAAAGCCCTTCCTCTCACTTTTTTACTGGGAGAACATAGCTTACTTGGTTTACTTTTTTGACATCAAGTTAGCAACTGACTCAGTGCAGGTTAAAATTGTTTTTTAAAATATTAATACTCTTAATGAACATTATCATTTCTAAAATATATTCTTGCTGTGTTTGTCATTTCTTAACCTTAAATATCATCACTAATTATGTCTAACACAAAAATGCATGTTCGGACACCCTTTCCCAAGATGTGTTCCACTGAACACTAATCCCCAGAACTGCTTCACTAAAGAACGGTTCCAAAGTGAGATCGGGAAATATTTCGTATCAAACCCTAAACAACCCTTGAAGGGTCACAACACATATATTAAGGACTCTGAAAAATCCTGCAGTGAACAGTGCTATGTAATTTATTTCATTTCTCAAATTTACTTGGCCATAGAGCCCTTTTCTGTAGGTATCAAGGAAGAAGAGTTTATAACACCTGTAGAACTAGTGTTTTGAAGAACATACTTTGGCAAATGATTTTGTAAAGCAGGGTCCTGCCTTTTCAGGTGTGTTTCAAGAAACATGTAATATCACTGCTGTGTGCCACTGTGGTTTATACTTGAGCTTAGCATCAACATCCCTCTGAAACCAGTTTATTACTGTCACTAAATTCGTGGGCATGGAGACGTAATGCATAAAATACCTGGCCTTATTGATTGGGCAACAGGCAAGGTGCTTTGGGCAAAATGTCTCAGTAGGCTGAAATCTGTCCTTGGCTCTCTTCTTTTCATTGGCTATATATTGCCCTCTGGCTCTCAGCTGTTCTCACAGGCCTGCCATGTCTGTGCAGATTCCAGAATTACAGCACATTCTCACTTCTGCTTCAGTCAGCATTCTTATTCCTACAGTGCTAGGTGTTAGGAAAGTAATTTGACTGACTGCCTGGTATGGTTTCTGGAAATGGAGCTGTTCTTAATTTGAGCCACTTGTTATTTTTCCTTGCCTCCTTCTCCTGTTCTCCATCCAACCATTTCCATGTATTACAACCCCATAAGCTATTGCTTATTTTATTAGCTGTCACCTGTCACTTTTGCCTAGTCATACCTCTATATAACTTAATTATAGACTTGATTAAAAGTCTAGATAACCTAAAAAAAGCATATGTGTTAATTTAATGGAAGATTTTTAGTAGAAATCAACATGTATTAATTTGATGGTGGTTAGTTGCAGCTCGACAAGGATTCAGCTGCTGCCATCTCTGTACATACATATAGACCCCTCTGTTCAGTTCAGTTCAGTCACTCAGTCGTGTCCGACTCTTTGCGACCCCTTGAATTGCAGCACGCCAGGCCTCCCTGTCCATCACCAACTCCCGAAGTTCACTCAGACTCATGT
>SJYC01034622.1:0-46195 GCA_006408675.1 Madoqua kirkii
GACTATCTCCCTGCTTATAGGCAAGTATGGAAATTTTCAGCGACACTGAAGCATATCTGACTTTTTTGCTGGAGGATGGAACTTGGTCTCTTGTTATTTATATTCTTTAAAAGCTCTTTTTAATCAAGTACTTCCTTTTATTCTGTTTCATGTACACATTTCCCTTTTTAAAAAATACACATCAATATTGAATTAACAAGTTATTCTGTACTTTTTATGGTATTTTGTGATCCTCCTTGGCTCTAGTTTTTAGGCTTTGGAAAACCAATGAAAACAGTATTTCCCAGTGGAAGTTCAAAGTTATTTCTGAATTGACTTGAGCCTATGTAGATCTGCTTTCAAACATTCAAACTGAAGATTTCAGCATGTATATCAGAATTTTGTGCTGAGATGCCTAACCTCCACCACTAAATTACATGATCTTTGCTTGGCTCCATACTTTTGATTAAGGTTAACATACTCAGCAAACATCTGAAATACATTCTAAAGGTTCTCCATATAAAGTATATTTCTTACCACTCTTCCTTGGCATACAGTGTATTTATTATTTTTCACATAACATTTTGGCAATTCAGTCTTCCTCCTAATGATAATTTTCAGGTGAAACAACCATAAACATTAGTGCTAGAAGCTTAGCAAAATGTGTCAGCAAAGACCTGTTCAATACCTGCATTTTTTTCCCAAAAAAGCACGTGGCGAACTTTCCTTTTATGTTTTGGCATCCTTGAACAGTGACTTTCAAACTTAGCATAGTGGCATAATTCTCATTATGACTGCATGCTTTTTGATCTGTCTTTTCTATTTCAGTGTGGTACACACTAAATTTCTATCATTTCTTTCAAATGAGTTTGTACTCATCAGTCTTTTTGCCATTACATCTCTTGTTTAGAAATTCAGTATTTTACTGATATCTGTTAATGTGAGGTTTTTTTTAAAAGATAATTTTACCTGGGGAAAAAAGACAGTTTACAGATAAAAAGCATGTAGTGATACTTTTTTTGCTGTTGTTGGGTTTTTTTTTTTTCACTGAATTTCAAGGTCACACCAATCCCAGTGCCGTACTGATTCCCTCTTAGTAAGATCAGGATGTTAACCATACTTTGTTCACTGCCGAGTGGAGTCAGCTCTCTGGCTGGCAGTTATCCAGCTGGTTACCACCAGCAAATTTCCTCTCTTAGGCTGCTTTATGTTGCTGTTTCAGTTGTGAATCAGAATTTTAGAGTTAGAAGAAAGAACAAAATGACAGTCTAGCTCTGTACTCTCATTTTACAATTAGAAAACATTTGGAAAGAATAATATTTACCTAAAATCACATGTCAGTGCTGTACTTAGGACTAGAACCAAAGTCTCCTGTCTCTAGCCTTTTCTTCCCCCTCTTTTTATTATGAGCTTGTCTCCTTTCGTCTCTGTAGTAATCATTCATGCCACATAAAGTTGTTTTTAAATGTTTCGTTCCAGTGCTTTCTCTTTGAGTTGCCTACATGTCAGTGCCATTAGTTAACCTGTAATTATTTAGGTATCTGTTTTTCATCTGTCTCAATTCCACTAAATTTTGGTTCATGATTTAGTACCTCTTTATTATAATATTGGCTGTGTCTTCAAAATGCCGTACATGTCTGTGAAAAGTAAAATTCTAGAAACTCATTGAAATATTTCAAAACATCCAGGTTCTTGATATCGTTTAGATAAAACATGTTAATGAAAGAGCTGTGCTTCGCTTTACCCAGAAATTTTGTTATTACATAAATTTGAGTTTTGTCCATCTAGTCAGTATTGAATAGTTCTAAAGGTTTTCCTGACTGAGAAGTAGAACAAGTTGAATCTGTTGGAATACCTAGAGCTTTTTGTTTGTTTTTGAGCTCAGCTAAAGAAGATCTTTTATAAATGTTAATTGTCAGTCTTGCAGGTAGGTTATGAACTAGATTTTCACCAGGATTTTTAAAACTTTTATTTGAAACAATTATAGATTTATAGGAAGTTGCAAAGATCATACAGAAGAGGTGCCTTGTATCTTCACCAGTTTTCCCCAACAATCACATTTTTCATGATTATAGAATAATATCAAAACCAAGAATATGACATTTGCTCAATATGTGTGTATAGTTCAGTGCTATTTTTTCATGTGACCACCACCACAGTCAAGATACAGCATTCTTCCGTCTCCCTCACCAGCCCCCCATTCTACCTCTCTCTCACCCTGGCTGCCACTATCACCAGTATTTTATTTTGTTTATATCTCCAGGCCTGACTTGATATGGGGGAGACTAAATGCTTATAGTAACATGCCCATCATTGGTTATCAAGCAATTGTATTATAATACCTTGGGGTTAGACTTTCAAAATTAGCCAGTTCACCTTCCTTTCCTACAGGGAACAGTGTCTTTGTCTACAGAGAAAAAATGATTATAAAGTTTTAATAAGTGCCTACCTTACAGTGAGCAAAACAGAAAAAAAAGATGATAACATATTGATAGTAAGAGTCTAGTGAAAGGTTATTTCAATAAGTGTTGCCAATACCACCTCCAAAATAAAAGAAGAAAATGCACTTTTTTTTTCCCCTGTCAGGAATATTCTTAAAGTGTGGATCATTTTTTAAAATGTTTTGTACTACCTTCCGTCTTATATTTATTATTTGCTTATTCTATCTTTATGTGTTTGGCAGTTAACAGAGTTTTTAAACATAGAATATTCAAATAAGTTCTGAGTATACTTTACATTATTTTAAAAATTAAATTCTAATACTGATTATAAGTAATTTCTAAATTAGAAGTTATAAGTTTTTTAAAAAATTTTTGTATATATATAAGGAAACCAAATAAATTAACATCCATGTTTATAGAGCTAGTTACTTGATCCTTAATAACCCAGCTTGCCTCCAGTTCAGTATGCTACCTTCTCTGTTGCCTTGTATTATCTATTAAGAAATTGTAAGTGGCTAATCATTTAAATAAAATAGATCACTCTTTAGTGAAAAAAGATCAGTGAGGTTTTCAAGCCAGTAGTTTAAATTATGATTGGAGAATAGATTGAAATCTTGATATAGAATTAGTCTATAAACTTCTGTTTGAAAATTTAAGATAATTCCATTTCTCAGATACACCATTTTTAATGTCAACAAGCTGTACTGCTTATAAATTTTGCAATTTCAGTTTGTGTTAATATTTGTAGATAACCTTCTGAAATTGTAAATTATCCCAACTTTGTCTTTAGGTATTTTATTGCCTAATGATCTTGCTGTAATAGTGTTTTGTTCTGTTTTTAAGGATTCTTTATGTTGCTACAACCTATACTGATTAATTTTGATTTTTTGGTTTTCAACTCTAGGAGTCTCTACCACCCGTCCAGTTTGACTGGAGTAGCAGTGGCCTTACTAACCCTTTAGATGGTACGTCTCTCCGTAGAGCCTCTAGCGCCAGAGCTAGAGTTAAGAAAGCTACAAAGTTCAGACAGACTTCTCTCTGCTGATTTCCATTTTTGTTTGAACATAACTTCTTATCTTTGGAAATTCAGGCTTTCTTTCTGAATAGTAATTGCTCAAGAAACCAGCCGTTACTATTATTAACATTATTAATGTCCATATATAAGTAGTAGTAACCAAATAAAATTTTAGTTTCTTTTTATCTTAAGTCAAAGATAAGCTTCTTTATTTCTCACAAATATCTAGGTAGTTTAAATAACATTTTAGGTAGACCAATTTATTTGAAATTTTTTTTGTAGTTTTAGTTTATGGAAATTTCTTGGATGCCAAGTCTTGTATCTAGAGGTTGCTTTAAAGCACAAAGCACAATTATTTAACCAAAAACAATGTGCAAATAGATCCATATTTATTGACTCTAAGTAGTTTTCAGACTTAATAATATTTTATAGAGCACTTGTGTGCAAATGAAAAATGAATGGTTTTCATGCTCCTTTTCTAAAACTTAGCTCAAAATACTAGTAGGTAGTTCCAGAAATAATTGGTTTCTCCTATGGCTTTAAAAGGATTAACTTATTCTAATAAGGTGGGATCTTTTAATAACACAAAATACTAGGTTTCCTGTGTGTTAATATCACAAGTTTTAATTGGACTCTAAAGTACAATTATTCTTAGTCCTTATACTTCATAAGTTGTTTGAGCCATGGTCTGAAACACCTGTTACTCTTATCAGCTCTGCCTTAGAGTAGGGGATCCTAGGGTATCTGGAAAGCATCTGATTGAATAACAGCGCTGAAGGAAAGCCTGGATGCACCTTTTGCTGTTGTCTGGTGTCCTATTCAGTCAAATCATCATGCTTTTTATTAACTTCTTTAAAAATGTATACTATTTCTGCTTACTGTTTCAGAGTTAAAGGGGAACAGTACAGCTTGTGGTTGCACATCAGGGTAGGGCAGTTATGACATTTCTATTACCTTATTTTAAACTAAGTTAATGTATTGGTTCGTGTCCTGAAACCGACAACTTTGTCACTTTTAAAATCATTCATTAGAAACCAACACTACTAACGTAAAAGATTGATTTGGGCATATACAGTGATTTAATGTTGGGTTGAGATAAAAGTATTGTTTCCCTTTAACGGGTACACTTTCCCCCTTGGTCTTCCTGGTATGGCTTCAAGTTTCGATTGAAAGAACTGAACTCCTAACTAAAACCTTACTAAGTGTTAAATTATTTACATTGTACATGAGAAAATGTACATTGAATTAAACTGTTACTTTAGAAATGTCCTTAGCAATGAAAAACTAATACTGTACACATTGTTTCAATGTTGATTTTAAAATGTGTAATGACTACTAATTATAACCTGCATGTTCAAGTGTGTGTCTTACCCCTTTTTACACATAACCCCTCCTCCCTTGGCTTACCTTCTGTGTGGCTGCCTACCAACACGGTCACTGAATTTCAAGCTAGTGGAGGTTCCACTCTTCTGAACCTTGATTTCTTTGGGCCCGTGGATGACAGTAGCTCTAGCAGCAGCACCACAATCCCAGGTCAGCAGAGTGTTAAAACCACAATTCTAGTATTATAAAAGCATGACCACATCACTTGACTTTCCTATAAACAAGGAAACAAATAGATTGTATTCTCTGTAATGTCTTTCTAATACTTTTCTTTCATCTATCTACTGTTATTTTCTAGTATATGATTATAACAAGTGACTTATATGATAAATGTATTTTAAGGAAAGGTTTGTTAGAGTGTGATAGTCAGAGCTGAAAGTAGTTTCTAGATACAAAACAGCTCTAATGTCCTTTATACAGTCAAAGGCAGGGTGGGGTTTTTTTCCCTGTAAATAGAAAATGTGATCTTTTATATGCTTATTTTTTAAAGCATATTCTGCAAAGCCATTTGAAAAACTACAAACTTAGATATATAAGAATATTTTAGTACACAGTGACATTATAGTGTCTGTGATAATAGAACTTTTACAGATTCTAGCATTTAATTAGTATTTATTAGTGCTGCTAAATGTATAATTAGGTTCCAAAATGTTGGAGTCTAGCACTTAGTTATATAGTCCCACATAGAATTATTACTGTTTTTATGTAGCTCTTGAATAGAAAGCTTACTGTTAGTTTTCCATGGAGGAAAAAAAAGTTTAAAGGTGATAGTAGAAAATAATTGCTGTGAGATACTAAAAGCTAGAAATTAAAACTTATCGGAGTGCCTGTTAATGTTCAGCCTGGCAAAAGTTCAGTTCATTGACCCAAGGACTAATGTACTTTTTCATTTTCTAACTGAATAAAAAATTAAAATATAATGGCATTTTTATGTTTATAGTTTATTTAATATGATTTTAATAACTCTCTGTCATCCCTACTTGTGCTCTGGTGATCACGCCTTTTGATCACCAGGCGGCTGTTACAGTGCCCTGTAGATGGTGATGCCCAGAATGCATAGTGAGGGTCCCTCTCAGCCCCTGCTAGGATCAGGTAGATAGCCAGCCTGCTTCCTGAGAATTTGCTGGGTTTGTTCTATTCAACTAGATAACCCTGCCACCCACTTCTAGCAGTTCAGGAGCTATAATGGAAAATGGGGGAGGCTAGAGAACTATCAGCTACGAGTGAGGCTGGGACCCAGGATGCCCATCTCCAAGTCTGGTTATGGAAATATGATTGTATTGTAAGGATGTTCCAAGGCCGTTTTGTAGAATGACTGGATTCCCTCAAATCTAATCCCCTGATTATCATTTCCATTGTTTCCAAGATTTTATAAGCATATAAGAAACTAATCTGTGTCTTCAATATGATATTTCACTATTTAAATTACTTCTAAATACACGTAAGCTGTGGAATGACCTGGATGAGTAGTTTTTAATACTTAATAGGGGGTGGGGGAACCAAAAAACTTGTGTATCAGTTTCCTTATTACTATAATCCCAAGAATGAAGTCAGTTCAGTTCAGTCGCTCAGTCGTGTCCAACTCTTTGCAACCCCATGAACCGCAGCACACCAGGCCTCCCTCTCCATCACCAGCCAAGCTCCTATTTTTAATTTGCTCTCAGCTTTGTTTTGTCATGAACTGTATGATAACTTAAATGAGGTCACTATTTTTGGATGCCTAAAAACCTGGTTTAAATTTAACTTTTGGTTACATTTCAAACTCAGTTAAAAATCATCCATAAGAGCACAAATAATCTGACCAAATAAAGAAGTACAGAAATGACTTGATAACCAGGTTCAGTATACATGGCTTGGAGAAGAGCAAACAGTTTCCGAGGTTTAGAGCTGTAATGGAAATGAAATTAGCATGGTCGATTGTGATCCTTACTTTGGAACCTCTTAAATATTTTTGTTCCATTTTTTTATCAATACGCTCTAGCCTCTGTGTAAACCTGATTACTATAAATATGCTTTGACTTGTTTTATTGCTACTGGGTTTTGTTAAAACTTCCATCAAGCTGTAGGTGTGAACACTTTTGAGTATTCCATTTCACCACTTGCTTGCACTTTTTCTGACTTGTTTCTGGGAAAGTCATTTTGTCTTAGCTTGCAGTTATTTATTTTGTGTTTGAGACTTAGGAGGTTGGCATAGAACTTGGTTGGCTAACTTTATTTCTGTAACTGAACTATGCCTCATTAAGGTTCTGTTTTGTTTTTTTTTTTTTTTAAGAATCTTTTCCATTAAAAAAATTTACTCTCCAGTTTTCTGTGTAGTTATCTTGTTTTTGAAAAATATAAAATATAGCCCTAGTACTTTTTTTGGTGATAATGGTTTTGGAGGGCTGGGGGAGGTTGATTTGGGTTTTGTTTTGTTGTTGTTTTTTTTTCAGTCTCCCACTTTCCTGTTTGACAGCCAAGTGGCCAGTATTTTACAAACCCAACTAAATTTTCACTAGCACTTTCCTGTTGCCAGTCAGATTGCAGTTGTTTATTCTGCATTATGTCTTCACCATCTGCCTAAGTTTTGTGGTTACTTGGCTAGAACCTTTCACAGCTCTAGCGCTCTAGTTCTTCCTTTCACAGAGGAAGGAGGTGCTTTGGGTTCATCTGGTCCTGCTTTACAAGCATCTGTAAATTTTTGCATTTTAGCTGCATATTTATACTTATTATAGAAATACAAAGAAAGGGGGTTTTAAATTATATTTTGAAACTGTACCTTAATGAACTGTTAAGAACTTGGGAGAGTCAACATTTTCTATAGCCTTCCTCCCTTGTTGGACATGGTAACTGTGAAAGCCGCTTTTGCTGATATAATTTCTGTAAACATCTGAGATCTGTGTTTGTATCTGCTAGTTAGCTACAAAGTTGGTTCATAGAAAGCAGTTCCTGATTTTCTTCTTAACCTTGAAATACCCTAAAAGGAGAAAACTTGTGAGCATCAATATATGACTCTTTTATATATAATTTTATCTGCTGATCTTAAGACTTTTTAAAAAAATAATAAGTAGAGATTGATGAAACTATAGGACATTTGTATTTAAAATCTGCTTTTCTATTCAAAACTGAATTTGCTGAAACCAAAGAAAGGGTAGAATTTTAAAATTTTGTCTGATTGTCTTTATTTTCCTAAGCTTAGCATGAGTTGAAAATACTTGTTACTTGTTTTTTTTGTAGTCATTATATTTTACATAAAGTAATATTCATGGAAGTTTTAAAATATGTATGTGTATTTTAAGGAAGTCAGATGGGAAGGATTTTACTAGACTTTTACAATAAACCTAATCCTAATGAACTCAGCTTCATTTTGAATTTTTCCAAGAAGATATTTGAACTGTTAGCCACTAGATTCAGCTATGAAATTTTAGGAGTATAATTAACCCTTGAGATGATTTTCATTTTGTTCAAAAGTAGCGCTTTTATTCACTTTTTCTGAAAATATTTTACCTCCCTTCTTCTTACCTAAAGAAGAACATTGTGGTATATAACTTTTCTTTAGTAATAATTTAATTCTTTGGCTAATATGTCATGTCCTCAGATAGTCAGAATGTATTTAAATTAACCAAATCATTTAGTGTATGTGGGACTTTACATTAACTTCCAAATTTGGGGGTATATGAGTGAAAATATGGAAGAAAAATGGTCATAGAGATAAGGGAAAATGGAAGTTTGATAACTGAGGTTAAATCAGTCCATTTAAAAATTGAGGTGTCATATCGTGTAACAAATGATTGTGCATTCTATTTGTAAAACATTGTTAACTTTCGCATCACAGATTAATCCAGTACTTAGGGAGTTTCCTATAGCAGACAGTTTTTTTTAGGAGTATTTGAATGATATCTGCTACATAAATGTTAGATTAATTAAGGCTATATTTATACCAAAGTGGAATTTTAAAAGTATTTTCCTACTTATAAAAACTCTGAAAAGTGGAATTTACAGTTTAAAAAATAAATACAGTGTTAGTGTTCTAAAGATGTGTTGTACTCAAAAAGACTCAGATGTTTACAGAATAATTGCCTTTTGCATCTTGGATTGTGGCTAACTGAGTAAGCCATTGCAGCGTACCATCACTGACTATCATTTTATACTATAAGGTGTGGATCCAGAGTTGTATGAGCTAACAACTTCTAAGCTGGAAATCTCCACCTCAAGCCTCAAAGTGACTGATGCATTTGCAAGACTCATGTCCACAGTAGAGAAGACAAGCACATCTACCAGGTAAAAGCTAGTGTTCATTACACCCTAATTTTGAATTCTTTGTTTGAACAAAGAAGCCCAAATGGGAAAGCATATAAGTTGGTAGTATTTCAATATATTGTATTAAAATTCACTTTACAGTTATGTAAATGCAATGGATGCCCAATTCTAGAAAATAGTATCAAGTTATGTTTAATTATGAATTTACTAGAGCAGAGCTATTTCATGAGAGACTGGAAAGGGCTGACCGATGTGGTCTTTTTCTGTTTCCCTACGCCTATACCCAACTTTGTAACAAGAGTCTGATTAAAGAATTGAGATCATAAGACCACTGCAGAACTGCTCCCCCTTTTCTTTCCCAACTACTGAGGTGATCATCTTTGGGGTCCCAGTTTGATAATCCCAAAGTCATGTAAGCTAATCCTTTCCACCTCCAGGCTAAGAGAGAAGGGCACAGCCATTGTTTTGTTTTCGGAATATTTGCTGAAGTGTGGCACCTTTGATTTAGGTCCTGAAGCCTGTTTTTTAACAAGCCTTCTGGGATCCCCTTAGGTTCCTGACCTTTGGAAAAGCAGTTTTCTCAGATACCAGGAATCTCATGTGGGCTTATGTGTAGGATTCAAAAAACCTTTAGTTTTACATAATTTAGCTCTGGAAAAACCCACTGCTTTGACATGTTAGCCGTAAAATAAAGCAGTTTCTAATAAGAAGGTAATCATTATAAAGGAATGGTTAGAAGGTAGTCTCTACTGCAAGAGCAAATAACCAGTGTTGATTGGGATACCAACTCTACTGTCCCAAATCTATGGTTCATCAACATTTTAAAATAAAAATATTGGGACCCTTCTTGCAGTCCAGTAGTTAAGACTTCACGCTTCCAAGGTGGGGGTACGGGTTCAGTCCCTGTTGGAGGAGCTAAGATCTCACATGCTGCATGGTGTAGCCAAAGGAAAAAAAAAGTGGAAATATTTACCTTTGCCTAGTTAAGCAGAGATATTATAGCGCTTTCTCCTGGCTAAATACATTCCATTCACATGTCAAGTTCCGATTTATCTTTTAAATCAGTTCTTCTGTAGAAACACATCCATTTAAAAACTTAACTTTTTTCTTTGTGAATAATAAATGCTTACCTGTCTTAAAACTTTGCTTGAATTGTCACATGGCCTTTTAAACTGTATCATGTGCTGAAGTATCCATTCAATCACTATTATTATTAATACACTTAATGTTCATAATTAAGAAAATCCATTATGTTTTGTAAGCAAGGCTGCCCTGAACTCTTCCCAGGAATGGTTTTGTAGTCTGCTCATTCTTGCTTAGCCACAGATTCTCTCCCTTGTTCTTATCGCCCATTTCTTTGTGATAATATTACCTGGCACAGTTAAGCCTCCTATCAAGCTAGTGTGGATTTTTTGCTTGCTTTCTAATTTTTTCTCTTTCCAAATAAATTGTATTTTCAACTTAATATTCTTCTTACGCAAATTTCTCATCCATTTTTTCTATATATGTTAACTAGAGGCTAATGACTTTAAAAACAAGCAAACAAGGGATGCTCTTTTTATCATTTGGGCTTTCTCCTGTTCTTGTGCAGCCTTTTCTAAGGGCAGTCCTAGTGTTTCCTCACCTTTTTCCTCTGCAGTCTCACTGAGTGAACTGTAGTAATGTTGAAAGTCTCTGTGGTGAGAATTCATTGTTTGTGCCATTAGGAGGAGCTCTAAGCCACATAGTTAACTTGCTTGCTCTCCTAACTTTTCAACCACCCTTGAAACATTTTGTACACCAAGGCACTCTTCTACTCTTGCAGCTTAAATGACTTTTAAGTTATTTTCACTTTTTTCCCTGATTCTGTACTGTTATGGGATGAACTGAAACTATAGTGTGCACCTTGGGGTTAGTGTCGTAGCTGGATTGGTCACTAATACCTGTCCAGCTTCATATTTAAAACACAATAAGTTGAAAGGAAAACAAGTTGCCACCCTTGAATTTTCTGTTTTGAGGAATTAACTATTTGAAAATGGTGAGAAGTGCAGATATTCACAGGTCTTATAAGTAGAAGGTAATACTGTAAAATGTCCCCATGAGTGAGTCTCAGTTGTACAGGGAAGAGAGAGGGTGGTGACATTGTTTCAATAAAACTTTTTAAGTGTCTTTGTTATTTTTGTTTTGCTTCATTTTTTGTTTTTGATTAAAAAAAATTTGAAGTGTACACCCCAGCAAAATCTTGGCTTTTGTCAGTACACAGAGGACACAGTGAAAAAACATATAGGAACTGTAGTGTGAGGAAGGGTTAAGAAACAGTGGTCTAGGTAGAGGAAATTTGCCATATAGCAAACAACATTCCATACTCTTTTCCAAATGCCTTTGCATATGTAAGAGAAAATACATGTGCTCTTCTCTTTCTAAACATAGGTTGTGAAAGTGACTGACTTTTTAAAGAAATGCAAGTTCTCCGTTTTAAAATAGTTCCATCTTCTAGCTTACCTTTTCTAGTACAGAGAAAAATTACTTCCTAATCTTAATCAGTGTGTAGCAGCTTGTTAATAGCCACAGACTTTTAGCTGAAGCTTATATAAGCCAAAGGACTAGTTGCCAAAAAGCATACATGGTTTTTTTGTTCTTTTTTCTTTTTTATCTTGTAATTGACATATATTCACATACCAGGAAATTCACCCTTCTCAAGTATACGATTCAGTAGTTTTTAGTGTATTTGCAAGGTTGTGCGACCATTGTTGTTGTTGAGTTGCTCAGTCGTGTCCAGCTCTTTGCAACACTATGGACTACTGCACATGCCTGGCTTTCCTGTCCTTCACCATCTCGCAGAGTTTGCTCAAACTCATGTCCATTGAGTTGGTAATGCCATCCAACCATCCCGTCCTCTGTCATCCCCTTCTCCTCCCGACTTCAATCTTTCCCAGTATCAAGGTCTTTTCCAGTGAGTCGACTCTTCACATTAGGTGGCCAAAGTATTGGAGCTTCAGCCTCAGCATCAGTCCCTCCAGTGAATATTCAGGATTGATTTCCTTTGGGATTGACTGGTTTGATATCCTTGTATGTAGTCCAAGGGACTCTGCAGTGCCATAGTTCAAAAGCATCAATTCTTCAGTGTTCAGCCTTCTTTATGGTCCAACTCTCACATCCATACATGACTCCTGGAAAAACCGTAGCTTTGACTAGACAGACTGTCGGCAAAGTAATACCTCTGGTTTTTAATACATTGTCTAGGTTTTTCATAGCCTTTCTTCCAAAGAGTAAGCATCTTTTAATTTCATGGCTCCAGTCACCATCTGCAGTGATTTTGGAGCCCAAGAAAATAAAGTCTGTCACTGTGCAACCATCTTACCACCATCTAATTCCAGAACATTTGTATCATCCCTAAAAGAAACCCCTATACCCATTAGCAGTCACTCCCTATATTCTACTGTTTCTAGCTCCTGGCAGCATTAATCTGCCTTCTATGTCTACGGATTTTCATATTCGACTTCCCTGGTGTCTCAGATGGTAAAGCATCTGTCTACAATGCGGGATACCCGGGTTCTATCCCTGGGTCAGGAAGATTCCCCTGGAGAAGGAAATGGCAATCCACTCCAGTACTATTGCCTGGAAAATCCCATGAACAGAGGAGCCTGGTAGGGCTCCATGGGGTCCATGGGGTCACAAAGAGTCAGACATGACTGAGCAACTTCACACAATGGACTAATACATTATATAGCCTTTTGTGTCTGACTTCTTTCACTTAGCATAACATTTTCAAGCTAGCCATATCGTTGCATATTTTGGTACTTTCCATTCCATGTTATGGCTGCCTAGTATCCCATTGTATGGCTGTACCACGTTTTGCTTATCCATTAATCAGTTAATCTACATTTGAGTTGTGTTCACTTTTTGATTGTTATAACTAGTGCTGCCATGAACATTCATGTACAAGTTTTTGTATGGACAAATGCTTTCGGTTTTCCTGTGGGTGGAACTGCAGTGTTACATGGTTATGCTACACTTAATATTTTGAAGAACTACCAAACTGTTTTCCAAAGCAGTGGCCCCATTTTACATTCCCACTAAGAGTTCCAATGTCTCTACATTCTCACAAGGCTTGTTATTGTCTGACTTTTTGGTTATAACCATCCCAATGAGTATGAAGTGACATCTCATTGTCATTTTGATTCACGTTTCCCTGATGGCCAGTGAAACTGAGCGTTTTTTCAGGTGCTTATGGAACAGTTGCGTCTCTTTTTTAAGGAAATTTTTGTTGTTGTAAGAATTCTTCTAGATACTCGACCTTTATTAGATATGATTTGCAAATGTTTTATCTCATTCTGTAGGCTGTTTTTTACTTCCTTGGTTTGTGTCCTGTGAAACACAAAAGTTTCTTAATTTGATGAAGTATGTATACTTTATATACATACATATATGTGTATTTCATTGCTTGTACCTTAGATGCCATATCTAAGAAATCATTGCCTACTTCAAGGTCAGGAAGTGTTGTGCTAACTTTTCTCGTGTTTCATAATTTTAACTCCTACATTTAGTTCTTTGATCCATTTTGAAATTTTGAATATGATATAAGGTAGGGATCCAGCTTCATTCTTTTGCTCATGGATATGCAGTTCTACCAGCGTGGTTGTGGAAAAGACTGTTCTTTCCCAGTTTCTCTCTTGGAAATCAGTTTAACCATAATTGTATGGGTTTATTTCTAGACCCTTAATTGTATTGCTTTGGCCAAAAGGATAAATCTTAACTTGGGAGAGTATAAATCAAAAATAGGTCATTGCCTTTGCCTCTTGGGGAAAGGCCGTGATGTAACATTTTATTTTCAAATTCTCAAGCATTTTCTTCTTTCTTATATTATAAGAAAACTAGAGCACATCAATTCCTTAGTGACTACAGATAAATGCACAAAATATGTAAACTATGTAAACTTTCTCTTATTTTTAAATCCAACTTCAGATAGCCTTCAAGTGGTGCCTCTGAAAGAAGGCAGTTGGTAGAAACTCTAGAATAATCTTTCCTAAGGTGAAAACTTCTTTGCTCTTCTTCCGCACACCCCAACTGCACTCCACAAATGAGGAAATGCATTTAGGTGTGATTTTACTTGTTACTGTTTTTAATAACTTTTTATTTTTACAAAAGCAGTAAGCATAGAAAGAAAATACAGACAAAATGTTTTTAATTAAAGTATCACATTCTCACCAGTCATATCACTATAACTCTCTAATTCAATTCTTTCAGATCTTTATTTTTGCAAATATACACTATAGTTGTTGTTTTAACCAAAAATGAGATTTTGTAGTCTATACAAATTGAGCCTACTCTTGTAGTCCGTGGTCTCCGGTAAATTTTCATTTCATCTAACACTCAGGCTGCATGTATTCAAATTCCCAACAGTGTCCTTTCTTTCTGCTTCCTCCAGATCAATATCTAGTCTAGGACTTTTGACCTAGTGTATCTACCCCCATCCCTTCTGTTGGCTTCTCAGTGTAACAACACTCGCTGGTTGAAAAGGTCATTCCATGTGTCCTACAGAATGTCCCAGCCTCTGGATTTGTCCATTTGCTTCCTTCAAGTAGTTTTCAAATGTTTCTCCATTTCCCTTATTTCCTATCAACTGGATATTCTATCTAAAGGTTTGAGGGATCCGGGAAAACATTTTGGCTGGAAGACATCTCAGGTGCTGTGTCACATCAGAAGACACAATGTCATTTTGACCCGATCGTGAGTGATGCTGAGACCGACTACTGGTGAGAGGCTGCCCTTTCCCATGGCGCTTTCCAGCTGTTCACTCTGAGACAAAAAAGCGCACCGGCCTCTCTGGTTTTATTTCGGAATAATGCAGATAGTCAGTTTCCCATCCACTTCATAGTTTTTCTGTGATTTAAGTCCCATTAAAAATGTAGATTTTAATCAGAAAAATTTTGGAGTGTTATTCTATTCTTCTGAGAAACCCTAGAACTGAGATTGATCTGCTGATGGTTTCAGTGTGCCTGAAGCTGAACTTCATATTGGAGGACTTCAGTCCTAAAAGTCTGATGTTTGTTTTTTTCAGTTGTTCTGTAAAATGTTTTTATTTCAGCCTGAACTCAAATGTGATTACAACAGAAAAGTGCAGATATTAATAAAGGCCTGCATGTATCTTTCCTTTTTTGTTTCATCTCCTGACTTCCTTCACCACATCCTAAAGTGAAGTTGCTAGGTCGTGTCCGACTCTTCGCAACCCCGTGGACTATAGCCTACCAGGCTTCTCTGTCCATGGGATTTTCCAGGCAAGAGTACTGGAGTGGGTTGCAATTTCCTTCTCTAGGGTATCTTCCCAACCCAGGCATCAAACCCTGGTCTCCCGCATTGTAGGCAGATGCTTTACCGTCTGAGCCACCAGGGAAGAGGACAAAGAAAAATTTTAGGTGGAAGAAATAACTTCTGTCCCACCTAGTAGAGTACCATAAAGAGAACTGAGCTTTGTAGAGTCAACAATTTTAAATGCACTGTGATCTAAAATTAATATCATTATGACTGCAGCTATTCTTTCAGTGTATTTAACATCCTAGAAAAAATAAAGGTTGAATTACAGTCTTGTGCTCAATGTGAGCCACAGCTGAGACTCGGTTGGCATTTTCTGTAGCTCACTGAAGGACCCAGGTCAGCAGGCGCTCTTCCTCTCACTCCTGGGTCCCACACTGCTCATTTCTTATACTAGGGGCATTTCATCTATAGGAACCTCAGATTTCGAGACTCCCCTCTCCCTGAGTCCTTCCTGCCTGGGTGCATTCTCGGCCTCAGCAGCTGGCCCTAGTGCTGCAGGCTTTTGACCAACCATCTGTATCCCAGTGGGGCAGAGGCTGGGTGTTTTTGAGCTGAGGGCTTTCTGTCCTGGAATTCCCCTTTGGGGTTGAAGAAAGCCTGAGGTGAAAATTACTTAGTGAGGGCTTGTGCCAAACATACTTTATGTTGAGATAACTGGTAGTTTCTCAGTGGGGAGGGGGAAATCTAATCAGGCAGAGTTTTACTAAGGCATGATATTTCTGTTTGGTAACTTTTTTATTTTTGGCTGCACTGCACGGCATGTGGGATGTTAGTTCCCCAGCCAAGGATCAAACCTGTGCCCCCCTGCAGTAGACGCTCTGAGCCTAACCCCTGGGCCACCAGGGAAGTCCCTAGTAGCATTTTAAAAGTACACCTGGGTAGATTCTTCTAACCTTAAATAGAGCTGTGAGCTGTACATGGGTACAGTTAGGCATGTCTAACTGTAATGAACATACATAAATTCAGCGTGAGTTTTCAGAAAAGATTTCACCTCGGGCACAGGAGGTGCTCAACACCAAGGTATGACGAGGTTCGGGGACTGGCAGAGGAGAAGATACTCAGGTCCCCACGGGTTGCTTTGAGAGTGGATTTTCTCCCATTTGGCATATAGCTAGAGTCACTTTAAGACACTTGTCTTTTTTCATTTGTCAACAGGAAACCGAAAAGAGAGGAGCACCTGAGTGAAGAAGCCATCAGGGTGATCGCCGGCCTTCCTGACCTAACGTTCATGCATGCCAAGGTGTTGATGTTCCCGACCACCTTGACACCCTCCGAGAGCTCCCAGGAGAAGGCAGATGGATAACTGGTGTGAACTGGACAGTTTCGATCGCTTTCCCTTCCCTCCAGCCCTTCCCTACCATCAAAAGCATACCTGCTCTAATTAAAAAAAAAAAAAAATTTAAAGTTCAGCTGATTTGTTGGTAAGCCGCACTAGAAAGGTATACATAGTAATGTATATTTATTTACATACTGAAGTCATAAATTTATATTAGAAACAAATGTAAATAATCGGGGGTGAACATTTTTGAAGATTTATTCTTTTTGTGTTGCTGGGGTGTATACATTTATGTCTTTGTGAAATACACTGGTGGTGTCCTTCTTACAGAACTTTTGAAATAAAAAATGAAAATTAAAAACCCAAATCTCCACTGTCTATGAAATCCCCTTCAGCCTTTTCAGATTTCATTGAATGTCACATTAATTTTTCATATTGTATATTGAATTACTTTTGCTATCATAAATAAGCTCCAAGTCCCTGTTTAATTTTTTTTTTAATTTTATGTGTGGTGGGTTTGTTTCAGGTCTGGTTTTTGTTACCATTTTTGTGCTCTTTTTTAGTCTTTTCAATCTGGCCTGTTGCTGTTTGACCTTTTGCAAGGTACTTGCATTGATTGGTCTTTTGTTATAGGGTATGGATCATTGTCAGAACTTGATTGAAGGGGTTAAAGAGACTGTGTCTGTTTTAAATCAGTTTGGTTTGGAGAAGGACCAAATTACATGAATGTCTTACAATGAAATTTACTTGTTACTGATTTTTTTTTTTTTTCTATTGTACCACTATTTTTTGAGGATTTTGCACAGTGTAAAATGACATAATCATAGATTGCTATGGTTTAGGCTGTATATACAGTAAAAACTATGGGTTTTAAATGTTTGGGGAAATTCCTATGGAAAAAAGAGAGACATGTAGAAGAACCTCTAACAAGGTTAATGTGCATGCCTAAGGTCTTTTGAGATTTCAGTGTGTAAATTTCCTTTTAGCTTACACAAAAATAAAATAATTTAAAAGAAATTTAGCCTGGTGTCTGTACTTTGGTATCTGAGGGAAAATGTAATGATTTTGGACATTAAGTTTTATTTCATATTAATGTGTTTCAATCCAGAGAAAATCATTTGGTAGGACTTTTACTTTATTAAAACCAAAAAGAATTAGATTCTCACCCATAAGAACTTAACCCTTTAAATAGCTAAGCTGTTTTTATATAGACCATGAGATCATACAAGAAATTTCCATGATTCATTATAATGTATCTTTGTCAGAATTGGTGAAGTTAAATAGGGATATATAGGGAATGTTTTTTCTTCCTAAGAAAATATATGCATGAAACTAAGGTGAGCAGAAAATTTCTTAAAAGCACTTTTAAAATATTGTTACTAGATTAGGTGTTGCTTTAGCAAAGTCACATAACCCATTTCATTAGAAGCAGGCATTCAGTCCAACAGAAGTCGAGCTCGTCAGCTACGGGAATGTTCCATTGGAACTCTTCTGTACCTCTGTCATTGACAGAGATTCCTGTGTTGCCAGGTTATTACACGGGCCATTGCAACAGTTGCTGGAGTGTAATTTAAGTAAGGCCTGAAGCAACGATGCTTATCCAGTCCATCTCCTGCCATTTCCCCCAACTTTTTTTTTTTCAGAGAAAGCTTTCCTTCAGAATAATCACAAGTTATCAGTGCCCGGTGGACCTTCTGAATGGAAGGATTAAAGTATTCCTCAGCAGACTTTTACTTGTTTCCGTAAATTGAAGCTGAAGGGCTGCTTATACAGTCCATTACAACTAAAGTATAGTGGTAGCCTTATCAGCCTAAGTTCAGAGCCCATTTATTAGCTGTGATGCCATGAGAAAGTTAATCAACTTCTCTGAGCCATAGTTCCACTATCTTTAAAAATGGGAAGGATACCACCTACCTGTGGGGTTGATGTATTAAATAATAACTGTAAAACATTTATCACATGAGGAAACCATCAGTAAACAATAGAGCATATCGTTCACGAAATCTATAAAGGCCCCTGTAGTCCCAGTAGATTCAAGAAGCAGTCACAGGAAACAGGATCACTTAAGTTACTGTGCTATAATTTAAAAGTGATCAAGTGGACATTTCTCAAGAAAGTTCCCCTGCTTTAATGACACAAAGTAAATAATTGGTCTAAACTCAGCTTTTCAATAAGCCACATTTCCCTTCCATGTGTCATATTGGCCTTTGATGTTTTAGTCACAACAGGTACATTAACACTTGGTTGTCATAGGTTAAGGTCAGGGGTCTAGTTCTGAGGACCAAAAGTCTTAGCTTTTCAGCTTTCCATTTTTCAGCTCAGCTTGGCACCAGATCAAGGCCTGAATTACACCGGAAAGCAATAACCAGCAGGGCTGGTGCAGGAAAAGCCTTGTGCATCTCTGTGCAAATCTCAGCGACAGGAGAGCTTATTGGCTGCAAGTTTGTCTTGATCTTCAGCTGCTTCTCAGAGCAGCTTCCCATTTGTCCTTCTCAAAGTCAGCCAGAAGGAGCCTGCAGAGGTGGGGAGAAGAAACCAAGGAGTCAGAGACCCTAAAAGCCAAGTCACACACAGTGAAGACTGATTTAGCCTTGGCTCAGATGGTAAAGAATCTGGATGCTTGCAGTGCAGGAGACTTGGCTTCAATCCCTGGATTGGGAAGATCCCCTGGAGAAGGGGATGGCATCCCACTCCTGTATTCTTGCCTGGGAAATCCCACAGATAGCTACAAAGAGGAGCCTGGTAGGCTATAGATCATGGGGTCAAAGACTCAGACATGACTAAGCGACTAACACACTTTGCGTCTTGCACATCTTAAAACCAGCAACTCATACCCTAGAGTCATCTTACTTGATGGCCAAATCCAAATAGCCATACCTAATCCCCCAGTTAATTCAAGTCAAACTACAAAGTTATAGGAGAAACTTCCCCTAAATTGAGTCGTGTGTCACTACTATTTTTGTGAGTCATTCTTTTATAAAGAGACTTGTTCTTCCCTCTACATGATTGTCATGCTCTTTATTTAGAACTTGTTGTCTTTTTGCTCCCTCATGTCTCTTGAATCAGGATTAGGCTTGGCTGTGAGTAACAAAAACCAAAAATACTACATATAATAAGACTCATACTTTCGTCACATTTGAACTTCTCTGAAATTGGAGTGTGTCATACAATTAGATGGGGTAGCTATTTAATTGGCAGCAGTTTCTTTTTCTTAGTGATATATAAAATAATGCTGTCTTACATTCAATCACAGAGTTGGTGGGAAATAGTAATGGTGGCTCCATTAGGAGTTTATTTCTCTTGCCTGTACAACATCAGGAAACAGTCGGGATAGTAAAGAGGCTTCATAAGTTCATCCAAAATGGAAGCCCTTAGCATCCTGTCATGCGATTCTCAACACATGGTCGCTCTTATGGTCGAAGTATTCTGTTGGGGGTTCAGCTGCCAAGTCTGCATTCTAGCCATCATGGGAGAAGGACATACTCCTTTCCTCTAGGGACACTTTCCATAAGGTAGAGACAGTATTTCTAATTCCAACCCATTGACCAGAACTTAGTTGCAGTGCCATCAGTTCAGTTCAGTTCAGTTGCTCAGTTGTGTCCGACTCTGCGACCCCATGGATTGCAGCACACCAGGCTTCTCTGTCCATCACCAACTCCCGGAGCTTATTCAGTCTCATATCCGTTGAGTCAGTGATGCCATCCAACCATCCCATCCTCTGTGGTCCCCTTTCTCCTCCTGCATTCAATCTTTCCCAGAATCAGGGTCTTTTCAAATGAGATTTCTTCACATGGTGGCCAAAGTATTGGAGTTTCAGCTTCAGCATCAGTCCTTCCAATGAATATTCAGGGCTGATCTCCTTTAGGATGGACTGGTTGGATCTCCTTGCAATCCAAGGGACTCTCAAGAGTCTTCAACACCACAGTTCAAAAGCATCAATTCTTCAGCACTATGCTTTCTTTATAGTCCAGCTCTTACATCCATACATAACTACTGGAAAACCATAACTTTGACTAGATGGAATTTGTTGGTAAAGGAATGTCTCTGCTTTTTAATATATTGTCTAGGTTGATCATAGCTTTTCTTTCAGAAGCAAATGTCTTTTCATTTCATGGCTGCAGTCATCATCTGCAATAATTTTGGAGCCTCCAAAAATAAAGTCTGTCACTATGTTTCCATTATTTCTGCATCTATTTGCCATGAAGCGATGGGACCAGATGTCATGTTCTTAGTTTTCTGAATGATGAGTTTTAAGCCAGCTTTTTCACTCTTCTCTTTCATCAAGAGGCTCTTTACTTCCTCTTCACTTTCTGCCATAAGGGTGGTGTCATCTGCGTATCTGAGGTTATTGATATTTCTCCCAGCAATCTTGATTCCAGCTTGTGCTTCATCCAGCCTGGCATGTCTCATGATGTACTCTGCATACGAGTTAAATAAGTGGGATGATAATATACAGCCTTGACGTACTCCTTTCCTGATTTGGAATCAGTCTGTTGTTCCATGTCCAGTTCTAACTGTTGCTTCGTGAACTGCATACAAATTTCTCAGGAGGCAAGTCAGGTGGTCTGGTATTCCCATCTCAGAATTTTCCACAGTCTTGTGATTCACACAGTGCCATATCTAACTGCAAAAGAGACTGGGAAATACCTTTATTCTGGGCGGCCAACTTAAAGGGATTCTAGTAGTGAGGAAAGAGAGGACAGATGATGTAGGACAACCAGAAGTCTGAGTCATTCTTGTTTTTTGCTTCTCAGTCCTTACAAATAGTATGTCATGGAGCTAAAGTAGTACATAGAGAAATCAATTCTGTGATCATTGTCTCAGGCTGTAGCAATGCCTCAAATGGGATCTGTCACCTTTCTGTTGCTTTTCCAAGGGGGAAAGGTCAATAGGGGGTAGCTCAGGTTTACCAGCACCTTTCAGAGGCACAAACGCTGAGACAAATCACGGGTGGAAGTAGGGAACAGTCTGAGGAGGTAGAAGGGACACCGGATTAAGCTAAGAGTTGTATGTTCTAAGTTTAGCTCTGCCACTAATCAGTTGGTAAGATCTTGGATAAATCCCTTTCTAAGTCGCAGGTACCTGATGCATAAAATGAGGGGTCGGAATCTACAGAATCAAAAGCTAAAGTAGGAGGACTTCCCTGGTGTCCAGCGACTAAGGTTCTGCATTCCCAATGCAAGGGGCCTGGGTTTGATCCCTGGCGGGGAACTAGATCCTGCACATGTATTCAGTCACTAAGTCGTTTCCTACTGTTAGCGACCCCATGCCCTGTAGTCCACCAGGCTCCTCTGTCCACGGGATTCTCCAGGCGAGAGTACTGGAGAGGATTGACAGTTCCTACTCCAGGAGGTCTTCCTCACCCATGGGTCGAGCCTGTGTCTCCTGCATTGGCTGGCATGTCCTTACCACCAGGGAAGCCCCGTAGACTCTGCACTCCGTAACTAAAGCTCCTATATACCACAACAAAGACTGAAGATCCCAAGTGCCACAACTAAGACCTGAGCAGCCAAATGAAAAAACCATAAATTTTCCAAAAAACAGTTTTAAAAAGCTAATTTGGAGAAACCTTAGAGAATCAGCATTTTAGAGCTGAAAGTTCAGCTGGCCCAGTGCTCTGCAAGTCACTCCCAGAAGCAATGCTGCAGGAGGGCTGGGCCCTGCAGCGATGGGGGTGTCCACAGTAACACATTGGGTTTGTATGGGGAGCAGGGAGATTTGCAGAAGATTCATTGGAGCAAGGGTTCGATTGCTATCAAACGTTGGAGCCAGTGACGATTACATTCCCAGAGCTGAAGAAATTGAATCCTGGAAAAGGAAATTGGTGTTCACAACATTACTCATCTGTAACCAGAGGCCAGATCTGAATCCAGTTTCCTAATAGAAAAGGTCTTTTCCTTTAGACCCTCTTGCATCTCCCCTCTGAACAGGTAGCCAGTTTAGCCTTTACCCAAACAACTGCAGGACCTCATATGAGCTCAGACTCTCACAGGTTGTTTGCCCCCGACACACACCTGCTTTGCAGGCCAGAACTGACGGTTAGGTAGAAGGGGCACCAGGTTAAGGTTGCAAGGGAGAAACCTAATCCCTTCACCATAATACTGAAGACCAGTATCATGCTCCCTGTCCCTGCCTTCTACCAGGTCATTCATGATAACATGCTGCCAGGTCTTTCCTATACATGTCATCCTTCCCTGCATATTATTCCAGTTTACCACAATTCCTCTTAAAACGTGCTCTCAAGGTCTTCCCTGGTGGCTCAGTGGTAAAGAATCTGGCTCCAAAGCAGGAGACACAGGTTCGATCCCCAGGCCGGGAAGATTCCACATACCTTGGAACAACTAAGCCCATGGGCCACAACTACTGAATTCCATGTGCCTAGAGCCCGGGCGCATCAGCAAGAGAAGCCACGCAATGAGAAGCCTGCTAACCCCAACTAGAGAGTGGACCCACTCGCCACAACTAGAGAAGGAGCCTGTACAGCAGCAAAGACCCAGCACAGCCCAAATAAATAATAAATAAAAACAGTGTTTTTAAATGTGCCCCTGAGACTGGACCCGATGTTACTTCATCACTGGCAGAGGGCTCATATTTATTTCATTTCAGAGACTTCTTTCAAATGTAGCCTACAATTGCATTATTGTATGTAATGTTGCCATACTGTCTATGGCAACAACATTGTCTCTTTAAATTGTATAAACAGTCATGGGAAATAGATGGGGAAATGGTGGAAACAGTGTCAGACTTTATTTTTTTGGGCTCCAAAATCACTGCAGATGGCAACTGCAGCCATGAAATTAGAAGACACTTACTCCTTGGAAGAAAAGTTACGACCAACCTAGATAGTACATTCAAAAGCAGAGACATTACTTTGCCGACTAAGGTCCGTCTAGTCAAAGCTATGGTTTTTCCTGTGGTCATGTATGGATGTGAGTGTTGGACTGTGAAGAAGGCTGAGCACCAAAGAATTGATGCTTTTGAACCGTGGTGTTGGAGAAGACTCTTGAGAGTCCCTTGGGCTGCAAGGAGATCCAGCCAGTCCATTCTAAAGGAGATCAGCCCTGGGATTTCTTTGGAAGGAATGATGCTAAAGCTGAAACTCCAATACTTTGGCCACCTCATGTGAAGTGTTGACTCATTGGAAAAGACTCTGATGCTGGGAGGGATTGGGGGCAGGAGGAGAAGGGGACGACAGAGGATGAGATGGCTGGATGGCATCACGGACTCGATGGACGTGAGTCTGAGTGAACTCTGGGAGTTGGTGATGGACAGGGAGGCCTGGCATGCTGCAGTTCATGGGGTCGCAAAGAGTCGGACATGACTTAGTGACTGAACTAAACTGAACCGAACTGAAACAGTCTTTTCCCCATAATTGCCATCAAGCCAGATTTTCTCTATCATCTACTTGTGTCCTTGAGTTTCTAAGAACCAAAAACAGTTCTTCATTTGTCCTTTTACAACATTACTCTGTTAGCTTTGAATGACTATTTCAGCCAGTCCATCTCATCAAATCTTAATTGTACATGGGAAATAGATGGGGAAATGGTGGAAACAGTGTCAGACTTTATTTTTTTGGGCTCCAAAATCACTGCAGATGGCAACTGCAGCCATGAAATTAGAAGACACTTACTCCTTGGAAGAAAAGTTACGACCAACCTAGATAGTACATTCAAAAGCAGAGACATTACTTTGCCGACTAAGGTTCGTCTAGTCAAAGCTATGGTTTTTCCTGTGGTCATGTATGGATGTGAGTGTTGGACTGTGAAGAAGGCTGAGCACCAAAGAATTGATGCTTTTGAACCGTGGTGTTGGAGAAGACTCTTGAGAGTCCCTTGGGCTGCAAGGAGATCCAGCCAGTCCATTCTAAAGGAGATCAGCCCTGGGATTTCTTTGGAAGGAATGATGCTAAAGCTGAAACTCCAATACTTTGGCCACCTCATGTGAAGTGTTGACTCATTGGAAAAGACTCTGATGCTGGGAGGGATTGGGGGCAGGAGGAGAAGGGGACGACAGAGGATGAGATGGCTGGATGGCATCACGGACTCGATGGACGTGAGTCTGAGTGAACTCTGGGAGTTGGTGATGGACAGGGAGGCCTGGCATGCTGCAGTTCATGGGGTCGCAAAGAGTCGGACATGACTTAGTGACTGAACTAAACTGAACCGAACTGAAACAGTCTTTTCCCCATAATTGCCATCAAGCCAGATTTTCTCTATCATCTACTTGTGTCCTTGAGTTTCTAAGAACCAAAAACAGTTCTTCATTTGTCCTTTTACAACATTACTCTGTTAGCTTTGAATGACTATTTCAGCCAGTCCATCTCATCAAATCTTAATTGTACCATCTAGCATGTAGTCTCCCCCTCCTTCCTCAGCTTTGTCATCCACAGATTGACAAATAACCTGTGTGATCCAATCACCGACCCAGATATTGAACAGCACAAATCCCCACATCTCCCCTTGCAGAGCACCAGGAAGACCTGGACACATCTTCCCAGCGCAGGGACACTCACATTTCTCCATCTTGCCCACGGCTCCTAAGAGCAGGCAGAGCTTTGCCAAATCCCTCTCACTCTGTTTCTGGGCAGTTCATGGACATCCTGAGCATTTCCACACATGGTCTCCAACCCCTCATTCAGCTTGATGTCTGTGCCCTAGTGCTCCCAAAGTGTAAGGGTGGCAAAACAAGTAAGAAATAAAAACAGCTACTCAGGATGGGAGATTAAATGAGGATAATCCATAGAGTCACTGGCACATGAGAAGCTCTCAGTAAATAACTTTGTATTATCATCCTTCGTCCAGGTCAGCACTCCATCACTGATGATACAGAGAGCAGGCTGATGCTGGGAGCAACGGTCGTCTTCCTGACAGTAAGTCAGAAAGGCCGCCTGACATCCACAGTCACTGGATGCCCTCCGTGTCTCACACCTCCGTTGTCCATCATGTTACCTCATCTTTTCAACAGGACAATCTCTCAAGATAGAATTCATATCACTTCATATATTTTATTTTAGATTTACTGCTTTCAAGAATGACTCCCTTCCTTCAGTTTTCCAAAACTAGGATTTAAGGACTAGACGATGGTCCCCTCGCGACGCTGGCTGCCTGGCTTCCGCCTTTCCACTCACCTTTGGGCCACGCTCACGCTCCTCTCCCCATGTGCCCATCTCTCTCCTGAGCGTCAGTGACTAGAGCCACAGAAAATCACAAAGGTCATGGGTGCCCTGTCTGCCTCGGGAAAGGGGCTCCCTGGTTGCCGACGTAGTGTTTCCCAATGGCTCCTCAGCCCAAACAGGTCACACACAGTCTTGATCGAGCTCCTCATGCTTGCCCCTCCGCAGCCCTGCCCCAGGCTTCTGAAGCCCGCCACCCCAGCCAGGATCCCACAGACTCTGCATCAACAAATGTGCCTCACAAAGCTGCACTCACCTGCTTGCACACCCTCATGCCTGGCCCTGGTGGCCTGTCCCCATTAACTACCCAAACCCCATGTTGGCTCAGGGCCTGCTCCCCTGCCTCATGCCTAATCCTCTCAGACCTGGAGCTCCTACCAGTGATGCCTCCTACACCCCCAAGGGCCCCAGGGTCTCTCGCGTGACTGCTGTGACAGGCCACGCTGACTCACTCCACCTCGCCTCCCTTCCCTTCCAACCTTTGGCCGAGTGCAGAGTGCTCTTCTATCAGAAAGCCTTCCCGGTGCTCCTTTGCCCTCACGACAAAGTCTTAACTCCTCGGCATATCACAAAACCTCTGGGGCTGCACGCATGTGTGGCAGGCTCTGCCCGGATGGTCGGCTACTCTCCAGAACCAGAGCGCCCACTCCCGGGGTCGCTCTTCCTTACAATGGTGCCAGCGTTGCTCCCAGAAGCCTTTCTGGTCACCCCTCCCCTGCCCCGTCCGTCCCCAACACCAATTGGTTGCTCTCCTGCCACCCTGGGTACTTGGCAGAGTTCTCTGATAATAAGAGGTTTACATTATTGTCATGCAACCAGCCTGCATTACTGGCAGTGCCACTGGGTGCCAGGCATGTGCTTTGCACACACGGGCCTTCAGAATCCTCCCTGGAACTCTAAGAGGTTCCTGAACATTACTCACCCCAGTTTGCTGGGGATAAAACCATGATTTGGACACTGTGCTTTCCCCAAGGTCACTCAGCCAGGAAGCGGAAGAGTCTAAAAGTCAGGTCTATCTGATCCTGGAAGCTTCGTGGCGTGATGAGGGCTGTCAAGTCACCTGTGGCTTTGCTCCTCGCTTCCTCAGGCTGTGAGCTCCTCGAGGGCGGGACCCCGTCTGGCTTCGATCAGGCCCACGGTCCCTGGCAGACATTCATCTTGTTTGCTTCTTGAACCAGTTAGTACTGAGCCCCTCGGCGAAATGGAGGGATCCTTCCAGCATCTGTCCTGTGCCTTGGCCTGCAAATATGAGAGCCTTGCCTCATATTCTGTCTGATTTTTCTCCAGATACCCTGTTCCATTGATCACAGACTCGATTCTCCAAGTTCTGAAACTAACACCAACACCAACCCCCTGGGATTTCAGTTTTGCTGAAAGCTATTTGTTTGGGTATGATTTGGCCTTGATTCCTGCCTTGTACAAGCAGCAAGTAGGGGCTGGACATGGGGAGATCTCAGGTGCTCCTGGGGCATGGCTCCATAGCCCACACTGCATGGTGGGTCCTGTTTGGAAAGCTCATGGCTCTGTAAGGAGATTCCCAAACCCGGAATCCTGACCTTTCCCCAGAGGGGCCCTTGGTGGGTAGTGATGGGCAGTAAGTTCCTGAGTAAGGTCTGAGGGTGCTAGGCTTGGGGGCCCTCAGACAGAGCTGGATATGCCTGAATGACAGGGTCACACTAACAGTCACTGAACTCAGGGACACAACAAGGAAAACTGAAGGCATGAGCATGCTGAAACTTGCCCAGCCAACTGTCTGCTGCCAATATCCACCCCTCCTTTTCTCTTCTGTTCTCCAAAGCAGGACTTCTGAGTTAGGGCTGGAGGTGGTGTGCTCACGGCAGACAGAGTTGCTCCTGACTTTTCTGTTCTGAGGCAGGCTTCCCAGTACGGCTCCAGCACCCCAAATCCACGGAATGACTGCCAGAGACAGCTATGCCAGGGGCCCTCCTCCCAATAATAAATCCAAGCCTCAGCTGATGGAGACATTTGACTGAAACCAATATTTTTACTCTGAAGGAGTAGCGAAGTGTGACTCAAGGCCCGTCTGACTCCAGGCTTAAAGCCTTGGTCATGGGAAGACGGGTTTGAGTGGGTGAGAATTTGTTTCACTTTATTTTTGCTGAGTTGCCTTGGGAGACTGAACTTTGATCTGGGTGGGAATCACTAATTCATTGGCTCACAGGAAGACATAGACCAGTGTTCCACCTCCTGTCAGAAGAAACCGGTGCCCCTTGGCTCAAGGAATAAGCCTGCATGCAGTCCCCAGCACCCTGGTCCCCTCCCACCCACTCGCCTGCCTGCTTAGTCACCTTTCTTGGCCGCCTGGGTCCCATCAGTGCCACACCAACCACAACCAGAGAGCTGGGAGGCTTGGTTTCCCTTCAGTTACTATCTTGTAACTCCCTCTTAATTTACAATCTGTTTGCTCTCTCAGATGTTTGGAAAGAAAACTCCTTAGTCAGCAGCCCTGGAAAGCTTCATTTTCAGTGAAAACTGGATCCTTCTTTCTCAGGTTTTTTTGGGGCTTGTGGCTGGAACTTAACATCTGTGAGGCAGGCAGGACCTCACTGGCTCTCTGTCACCAGATACCTATTGAAAGGATGCATTCGGGGTAGAAAATGTGGGCAGAGCCCACCAGTGACAACTGGTCTTTATTTAATACCACCCTCTGCAGACCAGAAGGTGGGTGAGCTATTGGCCCTAAGAGAGGAACAAAGATGAGAAACATCCAGCCTAGCTCAGATGCTAGTGGGGACCCACCAGGAAGCCCTTTCCCTAAGGGCTGACAAGAAAGCCACACAACCTGAATATCTTCTTGACTGGAGGGGAGCGTTCGCCACCGGGTTACTTAGCTCCGCGGACTGGCCTCTCGGACAGGGTCCTCCCAGGCACTTCCATCAGAGGTGACGCATCAGCCTGCTCGGCTTTGAACCGTCCTGTGGTGTGCTTCTGAAGATTGTGAAAGAAGGGGCAGGAGCTTTACTAAGGATAATCATTTAACACAGAACTTGGTAGGGAACGAAGCACACCACTGGCTCTTGGGCCCTGGCGGTTCCAGGATTTCTCAGCTGTCCTCAAGCATTCACCGGCCCCACAGCTAAGGAACCCTGAAACTCAGCCTGAACGTTGCTTCTGGGAAAGAAGCAGGAATAAGGCAACTGGAGTTTGAATCTTGGTATGCCACTTTCTAACTGTGAGACTAGGAACCAGTCTGCCAAATGGGGATCAGCGTTAAAGTAAAAAACAACAACGAAAACAGCCCTCTTAGGGGAATTTAAAAAAGAACTTTTGTTAAACAAATTTGCACAAACTTGGAAACAATAAATACTGAGCGATGTAACATATTATTTTCATTAATCATTATCGTTGTTATTATTGTTTAGGACCTCAGGTTCTTAGTGGGTACCCACAATGTGTCTCACCTGACTTGGGAGCCTTTCAGGGAACAGGACTGCTTCTGACGCTACACCTGATTCAATAAAATGAATAAGGACCAGCAGGCCAGCTGTTCAGGACAGAAGGATTATGAACAATTGACTCTTGACCTGAATGGCGGGGCTGCAAAGTAGCTAAGCTCCACGAGGGGGCTCAGGAGATGCTGAAGGGGCTTAGAGAGAGGCCATGGTGGTGGTGTCTGAAATCATCGGGTGAGACCTCAGAGAACCCTCCCTGGCACTTGCCTCAAAGGTGACCCTTGACACCCTGCCAGTGTTTTTAACTGTCTTGTGACAAGCTTGGAGGAAAGGTGGAATGTAAACAGGGTTGGGGGTTGTTCAGCCAGAACCCATCCTAGAAGGTGAATCCCACAAAGACTGTCCATTCTTTCATTCATTCAAGTTTGGTTAAGCACCTACTATGTGCCAGGTGCTGCTGCACGTTTCCTTCCAAACATACAGCAAGTGCACACCCCTGGGTTTGGCAAGCTTTGGGGGCCCAGCCAAGCCCAGGAAGGTGAGCTCTGTCCCCTGGGGCATCTCATTCTCCTCCCTTGAGCCACCTTGAACCTTAGAATGCTTAGATTTCAGAATAAATCATAGACATCGTCCCCTGTCATCTCCGCATGCCAACAGCATGTCCAATATAAAGGAATATTCTCCTAACTGCAAATACGATTATCGCACCTAAGAAAATTAGTAATAATTTCTGAATAACATCTGAAACCCAATCTATTAAAATTCCCCCAAAAGTCTGTAAAGTATCTTTTGTAGCTCATTGGTTCAAGTCAGTGTCTGCTCATGGGGTACACATTCACTTGACTGTATGTTCCTTTTGACCTAGGTTCCTTTTGACCCATCCTTTTATTTTCATTGCATTGATATTTTTTTTAAGAGACCAGGCCAGTTGTAGAATGTCCCACATTCTGGATTTATCTGATTGTTTTCTCCTGGTGTCATTTAGCTTTGTCCTTCTACCTGCTACATTTCTTCTAACAGAGTCTTAGTCCCTTCAGGTTGCTTTAATGAAAATACAGTAAGTAGACAGAAAGTGAAAGTCGCTCAGTCATGTCAGACTCTTTGCAACCCCATGGACTATACAGTCCAAGGAATTCTTCAGGCCAGAATACTGGAGTGGGTAGCCTTTCCCTTCTCCAAGAGATCTTCCCAATCCTGGGATCGATCCCAGGTCTCTCACACTGCAAGTGGATTCTTTACCAGCTGAGCCACAAAGGAAGCCCAAGAATGCTGGAGTGGGTAGCCTGTCCCTTCTCCAGCAGATCTTCCTGACTCAGGAATTGAACCTGCTTGCAGGAAGATTCTTTACAAACTGAGCTATCAGAGAGGTATATACAATAGATTGAGTGACTTACAAATAACAGAAATTTATTTCTCATATTTCTGGACACCCGGAAGAAAGAGATCAAAGCTCCAGCTTGGCTAGGTTTTGGTGAGAGCCTGCTTGCTGGTTCATAGATAACACACATGGCAGAAGAGAAGGG
The DNA here is from genome assembly GCA_006408675.1 of Madoqua kirkii. Taxonomy (NCBI): domain Eukaryota; kingdom Metazoa; phylum Chordata; class Mammalia; order Artiodactyla; family Bovidae; genus Madoqua; species Madoqua kirkii. Next base: position 30,736 of record SJYC01034622.1, read on the forward strand.
AGCTCTCTGTGTCTCTTCTAACGCCACTAATCCCATTCATTAGGGCTCCACCTTCATGATCTATTTACTTCCCAAAGGCCCCACCTCCTAACACCATCACACTGGGTGTGAAGATTTCAACACATGAATTTAGGGGAATACAAACATTTCATCTATCGCAATAGCCTTCCTAAAGGTCAATATCTTGAAATATTGCCAACTTCATCCAGCTTTCAGTAGAAGTTTTTGGGCTCTGCAAGGCATAGGTACAGTAGGGAGGGGTAAGGCTGAGAAAGAAACAGCCCTGGAGCTGCTCTTGCCACGGCAGGGAGGCCCAAAGCCACGGCCAGGAAAGACCTATGTGCCCTAGGAAAGGTTCCCGTAGAGAGGAGGGGGCGTTCAGCAAATTTTTTCATCCAGAAACCCCCGCTGTGCACTGCACAACTCCAGGGGTGCCTTCACAGAGTGAACAGCACAAATGGTACCTCTGGAGCTGCATATCTGAATCTGTCCATGAGCCCTATGATATAGGCACTATCCTCATCTCATCTTACACATACCATGATAAAACCTAGGCCCAGAGAGGTGAAATAAGTTGCCCCAAAGCACACAGCAAACCAGATTTACACCCAGAGGATTGGCTGCCCGTCCATGCGTCCATGCAGTGTCTCCAAGCTCTGCCATCGTCTTGGAGCCTCCCAACCAGCCCCTGAAGGGTCTCCTATGCTATCACTATTCCACAGGTGGTGACGCTGAGGTTGGACAAGTGGGCCAAGGTCGTCCCACAGTGAAGGCCAGAGCCAAGGAAGAGTCAGAGGAACTGAGAGGGGCAAGAGATCACCCTGGGCTGAGGCAGTGGAAATCCAGAAGGCTGCACAGCTCAGAAGCGTGTTCCTGAGGTTCAGCTCCTGGGGGCCAACAAGCCAGGTCCTGGCCCAGCCCCACATCAGTCTGCCTCCCTCTAGAGCCCCAGCTGGGAGAGATGGATTCTGGAGGAGGGTAGAGCCCCAGCAGGGAGAGATGGATTCTGGAGGAGAGGATGGTCTCAAGGTTAATATTCACCCTCGTTTTCTACTCAGCATCAGAGTCACAGGGGCCCTCTGAGGAGTGTGCTCTGTGGGTAGAGAGAGATTAATGAAGCAACCTGGCCAGCCCTCCCATACCCCAACCACCTCCTTGGATCTTGACCAGATGCCTGTTTGCAGCTCTGCAGCACAGCACCCCACTTCTTGGAGAGCCTGCATGGTGCTGGAGCTCAGGCCACATGGAGACCGAGCTCATTAAGGCCACACACAGGGCAACTACAAGAGAGGACAGGCCCACTGCTCCCCCCTCCCCCTGCCAACCCCTCAGCACAGACAACACCTAAGTGCCCACAACCAACCTACAAAGAGGTGGAGATGGCAGCATGAGGAGTCCCATTTCACAGATGAGGAAAGCAAGGCTTGGAGGCTCTACTATTGACTGCCAGCCCCCTCAAAAGAGATGTCTCCCCCAAATCTGTGACTATGATCTTATTTGGAAAAAATACTCTTTGCAGATGTAATTAATGGGCCGCAGAATGAAACATTCTGGATCACGGTAGGTTCTAAGTCTAATGACAAGTGCCTTTGTAAAAGAGGGATGGGTGTGAAAGTACTTAATGCTATTGAACCATATACTAAAAATGGTTAAAATGGTCAATTTTATGCTACACATATTTTACCACAATAAAAATTAAATTAACTCATTTTTTTTAAAGAGGGTGAAGAGGATGGGAAAAGAGACACAGAGGAGAAGGTGATGGGAAGATGGGGACAGAGATGGCAGTGATGCGTCTTCAAGCCAGAGAACATGGGCCAGGAGAAAGGCACAGGACGGTTTCTCCCCGAGACTCTAGAAGGAACCAACCTTGCTGACTCCCTGATTTCTGTTGTTTTCAGCTCCTCAGTTTGTGGTAATTTGTTTCTCAGGCCTAGGAAACTACTACATAGAATGACACTTGACCAAGGTCACATGGCTCTTCTGTCACAGAGGCCTGGGGCTTCTAACTACAAATCTGGCGCTTGCTACACTCTTGGGATGTTCCGTGATGCTGCAAGGCAGGCCCCCACGGTTCACAGGGCAGGCAGAGCTCAAAGGAAGGCTTCCATCTGTGTTTACCACCATGGCCAGTGCACCCCACCGTGAGAATGCAGTGTGATCCCCCCAGAGGAATCAAGTCATCAAACCACTGCCTGGCATCTGTTTTATGAGGCCGTGTGCACACAGGTACCTCAGGAAGCTCTGTTTCTAATCTCTTTCTAAAGACTACCTGGTTAGTTCTAATGAGGTGGATGAAACTGGAGCCTATTATACAGAATGAAGTAAGCCAGAAAGAAAAACACTAATACAGTATACTAATGCATATATATGGAATTTAGAAAGATGGTAATGATAACCCTGTATGCAAGACAGCAAAAGAGACACAGATGTATAGAACAGTCTTTTGGACTCTGTGGGAGAGGGCGAGGGTGGGATGATTTATGAGAATGGCATTGAAACATGTATCAGTTCAGTTCAGTCGCTCAGTCGTGTCCGACTCTTTGCGACCCCATGAATCACAGCACGCCAGGCCTCCCTGTCCATCACCAACACCCGGAGTTCACTCAGACTCACTTTCATTGAGTCCGTGATGCCATCCAGCCATCTCATCCTCTGTTGTCCCCTTCTCCTCCTGCCCCCAATCCCTCCCAGCATCAGAGTCTTTTCCAATGAGTCAACTCTTCATATGAGGTGGCCAAAGTATTGGAGTTTCAGTTTTAGCATCATTCCTTCCAAAGAAATCCCAGGGCTGATCTCCTTGCAGCCCAAGGGACTCTCAAGAGTCTTCTCCAACACCACGGTTCAAAAGCATCAATAGAGACTGGTTTTGATAAAAGTCTGGGCTGCTAACACTGCATAATTTTGTATTACGCATTGATCTCTATGTACAATCAAAAAGGTATAAAAGGTCTTCTGAACAATAGAGGCCTGAGCTAGTCGCTGGACTAGTTTCCCCCGTCTCTCTCTCTCTCCCTCCCTCTCCTCTTCACTCTAATTTCAGGCTGAATTTCCATCTGGACTGGGGCGGCTCGCCATGTCTACTTACTTGTCCTGGCTTCTAAGGTCCGTAAGAGAGACAGCCCAAGGCGAGGCACTTTCCAATATTCAAACGGACGCCGGTGGCCCTACTTAGATGGTGCAAATCTCTTGTCCTGAGATTTTATTGGTCTTCCCCACAAGCCAAGTTATTCAGCCTTCTTTCTCCACTTAATTTTCCTACTACACTATTTCTTCCTAATCTAATCTTATATTTCTATATTAATAAATAAATCTTTCCTCGCCAATGCTGTCCACACTTCGAATTCCCTGGACCCACTGGGGCTGGACCCCAGCAGATGGTCATAACTTTTCTTCCAAGGAGTAAGCGTCTTCTAATTTCATGGCTGCAGTCACCATGTGCAGTGATTTTGGAGCCCAAAAAAATAAAGTCTGATACTGTTTCCACTGTTTCCCCATCTATTTCCCATGATGTGATGGGACTGGATGCCGAGGTCTTCTTTTTCTGAATGTTGAGCTTTAAGCCAACTTTTTCCCTTCCTCTTTCACTTTCATCAAGAGGCTTTTTAGTTCTTCTTCACTTTCTGCCATAAGGGTGGTGTCATCTGCATATCTGAGGTGATTGATATTTCTCCCAGCAATCTTCTTTTTCTGAATGTTGAGCTTTAAGCCAACTTTTTCCCTTCCTCTTTCACTTTCATCAAGAGGCTTTTTAGTTCTTCTTCACTTTCTGCCATAAGGGTGGTGTCATCTGCATATCTGAGGTGATTGATATTTCTCCCAGCAGTCTTGATTCCAGCTTGTGTTTCTTCCAGTCCAGTGTTTCTCATGATGTACTCGAAAAACTATAGCCTTGACTAGTTGGACCTTAGTCGGCAAAGTAATGTCTCTGCTTTTCAATATGCTGTCTAGGTTGGTCATAACTTTTCTTCCAAGGAGTAAGTGTCTTTTAATTTCATGTACAATATCATATGTGAAACGAATCACCCATCCAGGTTCGATGCATGATAAAGGATGCTCAGGGCTGGTGCACTGGGATGAGCCAGAGAGATGGTATGGGAAGGGAGGTGGGAGGGGGGGTTCAGGACGGGGAACACGTGTACACCTGTGGCAGATTCATGTTGATGTATGGCAAAACCAATACAATATTGTAAAGTAATTAGCCTCCAATTAAAATAAATAAATTTATAGTTTAAAAAAAAAAGATTATCTGGTTGTCCTGAGTGACAGGAATGCTTCCAGGACCACATGCACTGTGCAATGCACAACTCCAGGGGGCGCCTTCGCAGAGTCAACAGCACCTCTGGGGCTGTGGTGCACAACCTGCACCACTGCACAGGGTAATTGTGACCACTGCTGAGCAGGTCAAATTCCCAGGTTGCCAGCCCTTTGGGGAGATTGGCCCCACCCCAGTGGTCCCAGCTTTCTGGCAGAACTGTCTGGTGGGTCTCAGCCTGAGAATCATGAGGGCTTCATCAGTCCTGGGCAGTGGGAGTCTTTGTATGCTGGAGCCATTATCAGGAAATAAGACTTCCCAAGTCCTGCACAGACTCAGATCCAAAGGAGCCTCTCAGACCCAGAGACTGGTGAAGCAGTCTGGGCCTGCAGCAGATCCTTCTCAAATAGGTTTACTAAGGATTCCCTTGCTTCCCAGGTGACACTAGTGGTAAAGAACTCACCTGCCAATGCAGGTAGACCTAAGAGACATAGGTTTGATCCCTGGGTTGGGAAGATCTGCCGGAGGAGGGCATGGCAACCCACTGCAGTACTCTTGCCTGAAAAATCCCATGGATGGAGGAGCCTAGAGTCCATGGGGTTGCAAAGAGTCAGATATGACTGAAGTGACTTAGCATGCTTAGATTTTTGAAGACAAGTCAAGCTGAGACTTTAAGTTATTAAGCTTGAAAGTAGTCATGACAGAGTCCTATCACTTTGGGGGCCCAACAACATCCTTGTCCTTCCTATTAGTTTTTAACCTTTATTTATTTAGATTCTGTAAGCCTAATGTTTATACTCTGTACCCTAAAGGAAATCAGTCCTAAATATTCATTAGAAGGACTGATGCTGAAGCTAAAACTCCAATACTTTGGCCACCTGATGAGAAGAAATGACTCATTGGAAAAGTCACCGATCTGGGAAAGATTGAAGGCAGGGGAGAAGGGGACGATAGAGGATGGGATGGTTGAATAGCATCACTGACTTGATGGACATGAGTTTGAGCAAGCTCAGGGAATTGATGATAGACAAGGGAGCCTGGCGTGTTACAGTCCTTGGGGTCGCAAACAGTTGGATAAAACTGAGTGATTGAACTGAACTGAAGAAAAATATGCATATGAAATACTGTCTAGATGTATATATTTCATAGGTACATATATCTTTAAGAGGCATTTCTGCCACTTGCAACCAGACCGTCTTATATACTGCTCTGAACCATCTGGACATTTTGTGGGAGCTTTCCTTCCTGCAGAAGGGGCAGGAGTGAGTTGGGGAGGACGTGAAGGCCTTGAGGTTAATGTGCTGGAAGCTGCCTCCGAGCTTATAAATTAAGAACTAGCATCTTTGAACTCACTGAGTAATCTACAGGAAGAGAGGTTTAAGCTGAAAATAATGTCATTTCCACACAGTCTTAGGAGCATATGTGTGCAGCCTCAAAGCTAAAAGCTACTAGACTTTTTGCTCTGGAGCTCTCAGCCTGGTGACAGTGGTGTGCCCAGACTAGGGTTCCCCGGGGTCCAGCAGGGCAAGTTCAGGGGACACGGCCAAGCAAAGCTTCAGCCCCAGGTGTGAGGTACAGTGAGGACTGCCTCTGGCCCAGCTGGCTTTTCCAGTTCAGGCTGCACGTTCCTTCCTGTTCCTTCCCTCATCCTCTGGCAAACAGTGGCTGCAAACCAGCACCCAGAGAGCCAGGGGATTCCCATGGGGGCCTTCCCTGGGGTAGGGGCTCTGCCAGTCTACTCTTGGAAGCCAAGAAGAGCAAGGGCGGAGTGGAGGGTGGGCGAGCTGGCCCCCTTGGGCCTCCTCTCCTCCACCACCTCCCAGCTCCCCAGGGCTTCAACCCACTTCTCCCTACACCCACCCCACCCCACCACCTGCCACTCACTGGTCCAGGTGGCCCAGGTAGCTCTCTAGAGGGGGGAGGAAGTTCAGAAACTACCCCTTCCAACCCAGTTGCTTTCACAAGGAGAAACTGGGACGGGGGAAGTGAAGTGGGCTGTTAAAGGCCGCTTGGCTATGAGAAGGCGCTCCGGATATAGAACCTGGGGCTCTAGACCGTGGCTCTCTGTGCGGGGGCGGGCAGAGGGGCAGTCGGGCTGGACGTGGAGCGGTCTCTTTCCCTCCCGCTGTGAGCTGGAGGGGAGCCCAGAACTAGTGACAGGCAGCCACGGAGGTGGACGGGTTTGAGAGGCAGGGGCCCAGGCAGTCTGGACAGTCAGGAGGGACGCTCCAGTTCCGTCCCCCGTGGCGCCTTTGTCTTCCTGCGGCGCGGTGGGCGCGGAGGCCGGGGAAGCCGCGCGGGGCGCCCCGGAGCTGCCCCGGGGCCCGGGGAGGGAGGCCCGGCCGCCGCGCCCTGGGTGGCCGGAGAGGCCTCCCGCCGCCCAGGCGCCCGCCGCCCCCGTGTCACCGGCCCAAGTCGCCGCGCCGCCGCCCGCGGTTCCGGCCTCCTCGCCGCTTCCCTTCCCAGGGGCCCTGGGGTGTGAGCCTGGCCCGCCTCCCTGAGGCGCGCCCCTGGGTCCCTCCCTCCGAGCTCCCGGGCGGCGACCGTCCTCTTAAGTGTGGCCCCGGGACCAGCAGCATCGGCTCCCCCCCCCGCCCCGCCCCCCTCAGGAGCTTGAACTTGCAAAGGCAGACTCCCGGGCCAGCACTGGTCTCTGGACCTGGCGCGCTGTGTTCACGGGCCCTGCAGGAGACCCGCACGGTCGCGAAGTAGGCAGCGATCCTGTCTCCCTGTCTCGGAGCCCTCAGGTAGCCGGCTGCTTCTCGCAGCCATCGGCCTCTGCTGAGTAGTGACTGGGGAGGGAGGGGGAAGACCTGTTCCCATAGGCAGGCCTGGGTTTCCATACTAAAAATTGTCTTTCCTGGATGATGACCCAGAGTGACTTGGAAATTGACACAAATTGCTTCAAAGAATTGATCCCCTTAGCGTCTTTTTAGATTAAATCCCAAATTGTTTACAATGGAGGTGGAAAAAGCACTCCGCTGTATTGTCCACGGCCTCTGAGATGCTCACAGCCCCTGGAGGCTCATATATCCAACCCTGTGCTAGAGAACCAGGACCGTTGCTTTATGGAGGTCATTTATAAACTGAATGAAAACTCATCCAAGAAATTGTGGAACACTTTTGAAGATACTGATCTAAAGGCTCACTAAAGATTATTCTCATTTCATAAAGACAGACTACTTTCCTGACCTTGAAAACTTTGGGAAAAGGAAAAGCTGTAGTCATATTTTATCTGTTTTCCCCAGAATATTCTTTAATATGTTTACATGATGTCTTCAATAAAATTAAAAACATGCATACCTTTGGGCCCAACCCCTGAGGCCCAAGTCTCAGCTGTTAATCTAGTGACAAAGTTTAGCCTAGTGGCCATGGCTTAGTGGGGCTGTCTTCAACTACAAATCCATTTGCAGTCATCGACTTTTGAGTCCTTAACCCAAAGGATTAATTCTGGTGCTGAGGTACAGGTGAGAATGGGGGAAAATTTGGGCATAGGTTGGCCAGCTCTCTCAGGTTCCATCTCGCAGGACCCTCCGCCCTGCTTCTGACCATTTGAAAAAGCAAGGGGAGCTGAAATTAAGAAGGTGGACCCTGGGGGACTGGGCCCTCCAGCTGGTAGTTAAGTAAATCTGGGTGAGTGGGGTTGGGAGAGGGTTTGATAGAGCAAGGGTTTGTTCAGAGCTAACTGTGATGTGTCAGGAGCCTTGGAAATATCCTTTCTCTTTGTCCCAACAATTCCATTTCAGGCATTTCTCCTATAGGAATAATCAAATAGGCTGTAAATGAATTACAACAATATGGGAGTGGTTAAACAGGAAGGGCACAATCACATGAGAGAACAATCTACAGCCATCAAAAATGCCATTTTCAAAGAATTTCTAATATCATGGGAATTGTTCATAAGGTAAAAAAAAGCATCATAGAAAATGGCATTGTAAGATGTCTACTTCATGCAAAATGTGTAGTATTTGTCTGAGTAGAAATATGAAAGTGAAGGTGTTAGTTGCTTAGCTGTGTCCTACTCTTTGCAACCCCACAGACTGTAGCCCATCAGGTTCCTCTTGTCTCCAGGCAAGAATACTGGAGTAGTAGGTTGCCATGCCCTTCTCCAGAGGATCTTTCCTGCCCAGGGATCGAACCTGGGTCTCCTGCATTGCAGTCCAATTCTTTACCGTCTGAACCACCAGAAAAGCCCAAGTTAAAATGTGTGTGTGTGTGTGTGTGTGTGTGTGTGTGTTTAGTCACTTAGTCACGTCCAAATCTTTGTGACCCATGGACTGTAGCTGCCAGGTTCCTCTGTCCATGGAATTTTCCAGGCAAGAATACTGGAGTGGTTTGCCCTTTCCTTTTCCAGGATATACACACTATATATAATATAAAAACTATTATCTACAAATCCTATGTATATGTAGAGAGAGAGATTGGAAAGAAATTTGCCTAGATATTAGCAATGGTTTTCTCTGAGTAGTGGGATTATAGGTGATATTTGTTTTCTGCTTACTTTTGTGTTTTCTTTTTTTTTATGTGTGTGTGTGTGTGTGTGTGTGTGTGTGTGTTTAGTCACTTAGTCACGTCCAAATCTTTGTGACCCATGGACTGTAGCTGCCAGGTTCCTCTGTCCATGGAATTTTCCAGGCAAGAATACTGGAGTGGTTTGCCCTTTCCTTTTCCAGGATATACACACTATATATAATATAAAAACTATTATCTACAAATCCTATGTATATGTAGAGAGAGAGATTGGAAAGAAATTTGCCTAGATATTAGCAATGGTTTTCTCTGAGTAGTGGGATTATAGGTGATATTTGTTTTCTGCTTACTTTTGTGTTTTCTTTTTTTTTTTTCCCCTATAATGAACATATCACTTTAGAATTAGAAACATAATTTAAGAACTTACAGTTCTCCTGCCAGACTCAAAGATATAGAAGATACAAAGACACATTTTCTGCCCTAAGGTCAAAGGAAATGAGAGGTACCCAGCGAATGCCAGTGTTGGGCAGGGTGGGATCAATGGTGAAGAGCGAACTGAACAAGATGTAGTGGGAGCCCAGGGGAGGGAGAGAGAGAACTCCTGTTGGAATTTTAGCTCCTTGCAACAGGCACAAGGCTTTCCAGGTGGTGCTAGTGATAAAGAACCCACTTGCCAACACAGGAGTGAAATGAAGTTGCTCAGTCGTGTCTGACTCTTTGTGACCCCATGGACTGTAGCCCACCAGGCTCCTCCACCTATGGAATTTTATAGGTGAGAATAACTGGAGTAGGTTGCCATTTCTCTCCAGGGGATCTTCTCAACCCAGGGATCAAACCTGGGTCTACTGCATGGCGGGCAGACACTTTACTGTCTGAGCCACCAGGGATCCCGCCAATGCAGGAGACACAGGTTCAGTCTTTGGGTCAGGAAGATCCCCCGGTGGAGGGCATGACAACCCACTCTTGTCTGGAGATCCCTATGGACAGAGGAGCAGGCTACAGTTCATAGGGTTGCAAAATGTCGGACACGATTGAAACAATTTAGCACACACACACGGGGCAAGCACACAGGCAGTCAGTATATATGATACAAAACAGAGAGCATGGTAGAATGAGAATCCACTTCTGTTCCTTAACGCCCTATGGGTTTAGGCAAGTTATGAAGAACTAGGCTGACTTTCCTCATCTGTAAGACGGGGTAACAAAAATCTTCCTGTAAACAATAAGGTATTGGAAATGAAGCTTGGTCCCTGGGGCAAAGTGCTAGATAAAAATCAGGTTTACAGTATAAATACATGGTTTAGTTTAGTCTGAGTGGGAAAGTGCAAAGGCTGTTGGGTTTGAGAGGAGAGGGGTTGCGTGCAGGGACACAGCTTTGCAGGCCCAGTTCCACTCAGCACTGGGGGCCTGGAGAGCACGTGGGCAGGGCTGCTTCCTCTCTCCTGAGAAATGGAATAAGTGGGGGCCATGCGGATGGAAAGGGGAATGGAGATTCCCAGACTGGACTCAGATTGCCCTCAGCTCTGACAGGTGAGGGTAGGGAAAGGGCGTGGAAAGACAGGCACAGAGCGCCCCAGGCATTTTCTGGGGATCTACAGTGTGCTTGCACTGCCTTTTTTAAAGTCTTCTCAACAGCTCAAACATGAACATTTCAAACATGAAGAAACCGAGGTTCGGGTTCACACACTCGCACCAAGTGGGCCAAGGTTCAAGCTGGTGAACCTGTTCTACCACGTTTGGCCATCCTGCATGTGCCTGACCTGGAGAGGCACAGAGCCAGCCTGGGTCTTTCCAGGGACCTTCCTGCCTGAATCACCAGAAAGACCCTTTCATCCCATTCTGTCCCCAGGGTGGGACCGGCATGGCCTGCACTCTAGTAGGGGAAAGAGATGGAGCCTTTGAGTTTTAAGGTACTCAACTTTGTTTGGAGATTGCCATAAGCCCTTCAGGAGGATTAGAGGTGGTGCTGGCAGCCCCAGGGAGGTGCTCCAGAGAGCCCTCCCATGCCCAGGGCAGGCCTGGAAGCCAGGGCGTTGGTGCCCTCTTGATACTTTAGCTATACCCCTCCTGTCTCACGCTGACCTCTGAAAGCAGAGGTAATGTCTCAGATAAGAATTCAACTCTAAACCTTGAAGTCCCAGAAAGGGCAAGATAGCTGTGCATCTGAAGGTGGGTGCAGTAGAGACAAAGTTTCGGAAAAACCCCAGCCTCGTCCCCTCTGCTTAGAGCTCAGGCTGTCTTCAGGGAAAGTCTAATTGCCTGAGTGAGCATTTTTAATTTTTTCCAATCCACCTGGCAGAGAGCCTGACCACAGCGTCTGCCTCACCCTCTTTCCTGAAACTCCAGCCTCCTCAATGGGATTATAGAATTTGGGAGGAGGGTGCTGTGTTGCTTCCCAGTTCTGCTGCCCATTTTTCACCAGAGAAAACTGAGTGTCAAAGAAATGAAAATAGATTCAGCGATGAAAGCATCTGGAGCCAGACAGTGGGAGAAATCTAATTTATAACAAGGGTTCTCAGCCATGACTGCAAATTAGAAGCACGAGGACACTTTAAAAAATATTGAAACTCAGGCGCCACCAAATATTTACTCTGGGATGAAGCCTTTTTGCTTTCTTCCTTCCTTCCCTTGTCATTCTTCCTTCCCCCTCCTCCCTCCCTCACTTTTATTCTTTCTTTGTTTAAAAAGTCTTCTGGGTGATTCTAACATGCCAGGGTTGAGAACCACTCACCTAAAGAAGATAACCGTGTTAGGAAGATTATCCTATAGAAAGATAGACAAAGAACATGAACAGGCAATTGAGAGAGGAAATAAAAATGGCTAATAGGGACATGAAAAACTGTTGACCCCAATTAATAATGAAAGAAATGCTAAATAAAACAATAATGAGATAGTGTTTCATGTATCAAATTGTCAACCTTTTTTTTTTAATGAGAGAATATTCTAGGAATAGCAATTGTGTGTGTGTGTCTGTGACTGGAGCAGGAGTCTCTGTTTATGAGGATACCTGCCTACAATCTTTCCTGAGGGCTACTGGACAAGACACTCACACCTTTTGATTCTTTAGGTTTACTTCAAGATTCTAGATAAGGATGCACGGAGATTTTAACTAGAGTTGCTGACCACAGGAGGAACAAAAAGTAGAAATTCCTAATTATTTAACATTAGGAGATTAGTTCAATGAATCATTATGGTACAGCCATAAAACAGAATACCACACAGCCAATGAATACATTACAGTAGGTGAATAAATATGTCCCTACTTGAAAAGATGTTTAGATAACTTATTGAGTTCTAAAAAAATGTAGTTTCCAAATAATAATAATAAAATTTTTGCTCTGTTAGGAAAATAGAATCTGAAAGAGGGTATGTGTGTGTATGTATTTGCACTTAGAAAGTGCATGTTGACAAAATATGTGCATATTGACAAAAATATCTGCAAGGTTTTAGCAGTCATCACCTCTGAGTAACACAAGGGAGTATTTTACATTTTTATTTTTGTCTCTGTTTTTTCTAGTTTTGCCATAGAAAGGGCATACTTGTTTTTGTCAAAAGGAAAAAAATACAACTCATTTTTACTTTAAAATTTTACTTTCTAGAGCAAAATTTGCTAATCTGTTTTCTTCTGAGAGGGGAAAGATCAACATCACAGGGCAATAAAACCTCCACTAATCTCCTGACCACTCATCTTCTTCATTGCAACTCACCTTTGACCAAGAAGACAAACTAGCAGCTCAAATTGGATTTTTCCTTGTCTTCTAGGCCTTTTCCGCATTGCTAGACTGCGAAATGGCTGAGACAGGCCCTGCGGAAGAAGAAAAAGATCCAGAGATCTGAGGGATCCCCAGCAGAGCAGAGAAGAGTCCAGGCTTTGAAGTCCTGCCTCACCTGCATTTAGCCACGTTACCTGGCATCAGGCCCTCAACTTCTCTAAGTCTCAGTGTACACAGCTATAAAATGGGAATAATAGTAGGGCTGACTTCATGGATGGTTACAAGTCTTCACTAATTGATGCCATGTAAGGAGCTTAGCATGTCACCTTGCACGTGGCACTCAATAAATGGCACTTCTGTTGTTTCTGATTTAGGAAGTTAGACCCTTCCTGCCCCAGGGTTGGGCAGACACACACAGGGAGTCTCTGATGGTTGTGACCCTCACTGAGGTCCTCTGACCATCTTGGGAGGGAAACTGGAGAAAGAGAAGCCTAGCCCCAGAGCCACAGATGGCAGAAGGGTCTGCATAGCCTCTGCGCATGGACTGATTCCGCAGGAGCCACACTTGGTGAGGCTGGCACTGCATCCTGAGAAGCCTGTGGACTGCTGTCCATCTTGACTCTCCCTCCCTCCATGATAACTTCATTTATTGCAGCTCATGGGCAGATGTGTCAGAGCTCCCCAAGACCTATGGATTCATCTCACCCTGCCCCCACCCCTTATGAAGTAGGACAAAGAGATTAAAAGCTCACCATCCCCTTAACCCTCACGACCATCTCTGTGCCTGCAAGCCCCTCACTGTCAACCCATCGGAGAGCTCCTATCGACACTCCCTAGTGCAGAGCAAGGTGTCCCCAGGCAGTGTGTTCCCCAGGCAGTGGAGTGGCTGAGGTCTCTCTCCCAGGCTCAGGGAGGCCCTCAACAACTGGTGCAGCTGCCATCTGACAAAATGGGCTTCATGCCCTCGGGAATAAAGTGCTTTATGGTTTCCAGAAGGTTCCGTCTGAGAGTTACAGGGGTTGTGCATCCTCCCTGACCCAGAGGAAGCCATCATCATGGAGGCAGCAAGTGGCCCCCCTATTCTCCACCCACCTCCAGGGCAATTGGGGTTATGGGCTGTCAGAGACCAGGTCCAGGGAAATAGTGGTGGGAGGAGAGAGCCTTTATAGCACCCATGCATTCCTCTTCCACAAAGAGCAGGGAAGTGTTGGGAGAACATTTCAGGTTTTTAGTACAGAGGACCTGGTGGGCCTGAATGAGTGAAGGGATGAATGAATGAATGAATGAATGAATGATTCAAGCTTACTTTTTTATTTCTAGAGTTAATTGTGCTATGCTAAGGTGCTTCAGCCAGGTCTGACTCTTTTGCAACCCTATGGACTGTAGCCAGCCCAATCCTTGTCCATGGAATTCTCCAGGCAAGAATATTGGAGTGGGTTGCCATGATCTCCTCTAGAGGATCTTCCCAACCCACATCTCCTGCACTGGCAGGTGGGTTTTTGTTTTTGTTTTTTTACCACTAGCACCACCTAGGAAGCCCTAGAATTAATTAAGGTAGAATAAAACATCTGTGGACGTGCTAACAGCCACCAGAAAACAGTTCACTAAGCCCGGAAGCCAGCTGTAGCAGGCAGCCACACTGTGCGTTTCTTGCCCAGCAGCTAAAAGCAGAACTTGGCCTGCAGAGCAATACTTCAGTCAGCTATCAAATGAATGAGTAAATATTACCAGACATCTCAGCTAAGGTAAAAAAAGCCGGGAGGAGGCTTTGGGTCTGTCTCCGCACCACACAGAGTTAAAACCCCTTGTACTTCACTGAGTGACCTGACAGCTCAGCCAGCTTTGGGAGTCAAACAGCCACAGATGGGAAATGCATTTAAAAAGTGAAATTAACAAAGCAGGAGGGACCGGGGCAGATCAGGGGGTTTCAGTTCACACCTCAGGCCGCTTATTAATCTAGTAATGAGCTTCTGCTACACAAACTAGTCAAATAACACCTGCTGGGGCGGGAGGTCCTCCCCGCTCAGAATTACCCAACACTTAGAAACAGACACACACACTGGGACTGCGTCCTGGGCTATTCTAATGTCTCAGCTGACTTAGGGTTGGTGGGGACTGGATTTGCTGGAGGTGGAACTTCTGGCCGCGACCAGGTGCTCAATGACTTCTCAGGAGAGGCGGGTAGAGGCCATCGGGCCTTCTGCCCTCATGGCGGTGCTGGGGACTCCTGGGGCCTTGAAGGCTCTCCGTGACCCGGGGTAAGGGGCTGCCCTGGTTTGAAAGGGACAGGGGCAATGGCCAGGCCCCGTCAGGCAGTGTCTGGAGTGGACAGCAGGCCCATGAAGCTGGGGTTTTTCTCCTGGGGCGTGGCCTCTTTTTGTGACTCAAACCCTGGGAATCTGGGAGCCCCCTTAGGCTGCTAGGCTCTGGCCGAAGTTGAGCTCCCAGGAGCCCTCACCAGGCTCAGAGTGAATGCACTTGGGTTTCTTAGCCCCCCTGGCCCCCTCCCATTCCCCTCAGTGGGTTCCTTTTGTTGTCATTAAATCCCCTCCAATCTCCCCTTCCAAAAGCTGGCAGATCCAAGTGGAATTCAACACCCAAACACTCACACAAAAGCTAGGATTAATAGCTGGCTTTGTCTGGGCACAGATGTGCAGCAGCTTGGAAGGGTGGGGGGAGCATTTTTCCTGCCACTTGAGTCAACTCGCCCGGCTCCGCACTGGGGGAGGGAGCCGGAGGGGAGGAGGGTCGGCCGCACGGACCCCTCTCCAGGGCGCCGGGTCCCACCTCTCTGAGCTGGTGCGCGCTTAGGGATCTTAGCCCCACCAAGGTGGCTCAGTCTCCCCTCCTACCCCTTCCAACAAATCACACTCCCACAGCCAGCTGGCGTTCACAGGCCCTGGACTCGGTCCCTGTTCCTCTGGAGTCCGAGCTCTGAAACAGGCCCCAGCAATCCTCCAAAACCCCGCGAGCTGAGCAAACTAATGGGGGGGGGGGGGGGGGCGGGGCGGGGGCGGACAGG